>BSBK01010209.1:0-200215 GCA_027943335.1 Chamaecyparis obtusa | reverse complement strand
TATCTTAGATCGTTTCCAATTTTTGCTTTACTAAATTTTCTCTTTAAGTTGTCACTATTCTACTTATAGACCAATTGTGAATTCAAAAATTTATCCAAAGCATTAAAATTTTACATTAGCTTCCCCCAAAATGCTATATATTATATGAATCATTGTATTTTTATAAATTTTACATATTTTTCTTATGGATGATATCTTTATATTTTCTACTTTCCTTAACACTATCTACAATATTTGATATTTCTCTCTCTCTTGCATTTTATTCTTAAAGTTTTACATTTTCTTTCTCTTCCCTCGATTTTTCTTGCCCCTTCTTTATATAGATATTAGCTTCCATTAATGTTTCTTGTGATTTTATTTAATAGGTTCTTTCAATATTGTTTACATGCTTCATCTAGGTGCTCTATCTTCGTCCACAAACAACTAGTCCCTTGCACACAATTCTACAAGTGCCCTAACCTTTGTGAGCATGAAAGATAAAGAGACACATGAACACACCATGCTTGTTGAGAACCATGTGATGTATAAACTATGTTTCTTGCAAACACAACAATATATACCTTGTAGCTAAATATGATTTGGGTATCATGAAACCTATCAAGTATCATAAACTAACAATGCATATAATTTGTGCATCACCTTGGACAAATTTTTTTATAGTGTAAACACACCCCCAATTGATTCATCTTTAGATCATTTTTCCACTACTCCTATCTTAGCTTGGCTTGAATCAATCAAGACAAAAATACATTGAGAACTCTATTAACTCAAGCAATTATTCAAATCAAAATCAAAAGAAAACCAAAACTTGACAATACACTAATTTAAATATGACGTAAATCCTATGGTTTAGATTTTGATGTTCACATTTATCTAGCTCTAGAAGTGGAAAACCCAAATAGTTTAATTTCTATAATAAAATAATCTCTTACAAAAGAAGACATATTTTAAACGCAAATAGTTTAAGTATTTTTCAGTCATGGATTGAATTGAGAATAAACACATATTTAACTAATTGTTTACACTTTCTCAAGTCCATAAAAAAACAAATGTATGTAATATTTATACCTATTTATAAGTTTGTGCTTAAAGTTTATCTAGTACACACCTATATATTATATTTATAACACTTCAAAATAATCCAAACTAAATTAATTATTGTCAAAAACATATATCTATCTGACTATGTTTGATTCATCATTAAAGGAAGATGATATAATATAATAATTTATCATATTGATTTACAAAACTATAATTATCAAGCACACACCGATTCCTCCCTATAGTATTACAGGTCTAGGTATACTAAACTTATAAATTTTAAATACTATTATTTAAACATGTGGGAATGTGTAAACAAGGATTGAGTTCTATTTTCTATATTCTAATTCTTTGTTTCCCATGAAGTTCTTGCACAAGAGTTAAATAATTCAAATGCTATCTTTGTCCAATACTATACAATTGTGTTGAATTCCTCAATAATATTTTCCTTTTACACTTTTATTGGTCATTGTGAAATATAATTCTAGTGTCTTTATTTGCATTTTAGGTGTTATACTTAGCTAATAAAAATAATCTGAATTTTATTTAGCATGACATGTTTGTTTAGGTTTATATGGGGCTTAGGACTCATTTTTAATTATTATTAAATAATTATAATATTTTAGTCTCTTATTGGTTTTTAGTCAACCAATAATATGCTTATTACTTCCATGTGCAAACTCATGTGTAGCCTTTTAAGTGCACGAGCCCAATAATAATTTTAAAATAATAATTTTATATATTATGTATGACCAAAATTATTATATTGACCCAATACTCATTTTCATACATAGTAAATGGCATATATTACAAGGCCAAATTTATATTGATTTGTAAATTCTAACTTAACATTTGATCACATTGTAGTCATTATATCTACAATATACATATAGACTACAATGTATTTTCACAACATCATCTAGTTACCCCAATTCAAATATTTGAATTTTGTCGGTAATAATTATTACGAAACTATGACATAACAAGAATGAGGGGGCAAGTAAGTTTGGTAAAAGTTGTGCCTACAAAAGAAGACAAAATATATTATGCATGACCAAAATTATATTGACCCAATACTCATTTTCATACATAGTAATGACATATATTACAAGGAAAAAATTATATTGGCTTATAAATTCTAATGTAGCATTTTGTCACATAGTATCATTATATTTAAAATATACGTAAAGACTACAATGTATTTTCATAACATCATCTAATTACCACAATTCAAATATTTGAATTCCGTCTTTAATAGTTATTATGAAACTATGACATAATAAGATTGAGGGGGCAAGTAAGTTTGTTAGAATGTTATGTCTACAAAAGGAGACAAAATATAAGATTATGGCCATGCAAAAGAGGATGGGAGACATAAGTTTGTATGCTTATCAACAATGCAAAAAAGGAGGAAACAAAGGAAAGTGAAGGAATCTAAGGATTTGATAGAATTTGTGGAACTTTTTTGCAAATTGACATTTAATTAAACAAGAGGTGAGATAATTAAAAAAAAAGTCAAATTTTCTATTGAAATTCCCCAACTCTACCAAATCTTTAGAAAATAAATTAAACCTTCATAGACTTAAAAATATTTGGATCTTTTTGTAACTTTTAACATATGATAATAAATGCCTATGATGAGGGAACAATTAGGAAAAATTATCAAAGGGGACCCATTTAAAGTTTTCTCATATCAAGCATAGTTGTTGGTTAGAATAAGATCTACTGCACAAGGGGTTGGGACATAAGAATTTTTTTTATTGTTATATTGAGCTCCAACAGGCCCGAACCTCTCACCCAAATTACATATAATCATATATTTTAATACATGTTAAATTATGTTTCATGTTTTCCAGTCTTTTCAAAAAACATTGGTAAGTACTTAATGTTACATAGGGAATATAAATAGGTCATTTGGTTGCTATATCTCATTCTTCAAATCTATCATAGCGGGGATGCTTATCTATTATTTATATTCATTTACTCCTCATGACCTATAGCCTCTTTGGTACCATCTACTATAGGTTCTCCCATCATCTTCATTAAATGAAGGATTCCGTTAGGCACATCACTGATAGGAACGTCAATTACCATGGATGCCCTAATTACCTCTTCCATTGCCCTTGTATTTAGAGGATAAAACGATGATGGATACAATCAATATTCTCTACATAAATCTAGTACTCGATATTTAGTTGTGGCCATTTCCATTACCTTATCTTGTTAATCATTATTAAACAATACACATGTAGTAAATAATGCTAGTTCTCTCTCTTTATATCTTTATTGCGGCCTGTAATGTATGATATATATTGGAGGAATGTGGGTCACATTATAACAATGGCTAATATTCTATAATAATCATTCACGATGAAATCTCTTCAAAGTAACAGTGATACTCATTGTATATTAGCATGCTCATTTTATCTGAACCCAATTATTATCTGTCTTCAAGCCAATATTTAATGTCTATACATGATTTTCATGTCATGAAATCTAATAATAACTTGTCCAATGTCCTCTACTCATTGAGGGTTCTCTCTCTTCACCAAATCAATTTACTTAGATGTTATTTGTATGCACATGTCATATTATCAATTGTGGCCTTTAACAATCCATGTGGTTGAGAGACACATTTGGGATTAATGACCTAATTTAAAAAAAATGTTGATATGATGATCCCTTGGCCACCATCATAAACAACCATATTTGTGTCACAATATATGTGAAAAAAACACATCCCTCTCATAAGTACACTATCCCATGCTCCTCCATACCCTTTACCGAGTTAATTGGGTGATGTGTAAGGGATGTGTTTTTCTTCAAGTGCTACTAAGACTATCATATTGATAAATATTGAGTCACATCCCAAGGGTGGATTTCACAATAGAATATTTTCTAATGATACCACGTTCTATGTATATTTAGCTCATGTGTATAAATATTCATAATAACATCTATCTTTAGTGTAGTATTTTGAACTTTGGAAGATATCTAGAAACCCCACCCTACTAATTGGAGGATCTTCCTCACATCCTCCAACATAATATTGTAATCTCATTGTGGGATGATGAAATGCATTTATATTTGTCCATCAAGATTTTAAGTATGTATATTATGCTTGGATGTTGACAATGAATTCGTGTATACTGATTCTACCCTACCCAATACTAATCTCTACACATCTAGATCATTGTTCCACAGTCCATCAAGATTTTTAGTGGGTTGTTATGTGACTACTTGTACTATCATATATCATCTTATCTATACAAATAGAGTACTTCTTTGTAGTGTTAATTATAGTTATAAATAATTAAAAAATGAATAAAATATCATATATGAAAACAAAAAATTGTGTCCATTCCATGTAACTTGAGTTAATAACAAAAGTCAATCCCACAAAAAGAGGTCACTTCTACAAAGTTGTTATCAATGTAGATCTATAAATCACCCATAAAATTAATACTATAGTTTCATCAAATGAATTAAACATTTTTCAACATTGAAAAAATTACAAAGATGAACATTTTTTAACACACTGCTTTTGAGAGCTTCCCAATTACTATTTATGTGTGTGATTAGTTGACATGGTGAGAATACATGTCCTTGATGGTGTTCAATACATGGATCTCTACTAAGCTCACTCTTAATAGTAAATATAATAATGAATTGCCCTTTTACCTTGTGCCATTCTATATATTAAGATTACTATTCCTAATTGATGCTCTAAATTGTTATCCTTATCAATTATACTTGTCATGAGATGTTATTTCCATAATGAAATCTACCTTGCCTATCATAACATTTAACTTTTTACATATTTCAAGAATTTTTTTTCACTAGCATTTATTACGGTGGTTATTGTATAAGACACTTTACAATATTATACCATTTTCTTATGAGTTTATTTTGGATGCTAGACGAATAATTTTAATTGAATATATACTTTTAAGGCATTTCATGATAACACCATTTAATTAGATACTCTTTTGGCATATAATATATCACAGGGTACACATGTTGGTAACATACAAAATTAGTGGGCACATAAATTTGGATATTTTCATCCATCAAGAAATTTATTTTTAGATCGATTAATAATCTAAACATTTGAGATTCATTATGCATATAATTTCAAATAGCATCATCTTTTGGTTTTCAAATTTAATTACATAATATGTGAATAGATGTCATTCACATACAAGGTTCCCATCTTATAGAATTTTGTTTGGTTACAATTTACGAGTGATTTAAATTTCATATGATTGTACTTTTAAATGCTTAGAATGTTATACAAAGTATAGTTTCAAAAGGTTTTAGAGTTAACACATAATTATAATTTTAGAAGGTTCTTAATATTTAGATGGTCAATAACGTTGGCACATCTTATGGCCTATTCTTCTTATCTTATTTGTCATGAATGTGCCTTCATTTAGTCCTTAGTCTCAAATTATATTATCATTGCACATGCAATGCACTTTCCTAATAACATGTTATAGGATATATTGTTTTGTTGATACTTGCATGCTTATGTCTTAAATGACATGTCTTTGAGCTTATATGATTTATTTAGTACATTGGCTATTGTTGCTTTATATTTGCTACTGAGGGATAAATTAGGGGCACATCCTTTCCCTTTCACGCACATGTTTACATTATCATATCCCATTCTTACTTGTTAGATAATGTCATTAATGACATTATTTTATGATGATTGAACTTATATGACCACACCTTTTTCACATATTTTCTCTTCTTCTCTAATTTCTTCCATTCTTTGCATACAACCAATTAGAGAGGGTGCATAATATAACTAACATTCTCTGATGAATATGATTATATTGATAAACCCATAATCGTGCCTACTCCTTTGTAACAATAACTTGTGTGGACTCCATGACCATATTCTTGTGTAGGATCATTTGCTTACATATTCCTTTATATTTTTTTTACAACCATACTTAATGCAACTCCTTGAAAACCACACTTATCAAAATTTTTTATAGGCTCCTTCATAGACACAAATATCAATTCTTATGTAGCTCCTTTTCAACCCCATCACTTTTAATTATAAACTTGTTCACAATGACACCTCTCTTTTTAGTTTAGCGTTTGTTTGTCAATATTGAAAAGTAGTTGTAATTGCTTATTTTAAATTCTCATCAAATGCAAGTAATGGAGTTTTGTGCTTTGTAGGTGCCAAGACAACGCGCTTGTTACAAAAAATACACATGCAATGTTCACCTATATAAATATATCCTTTTCACGAGTGCCTATTATTTACTTTCATGTTGATATTTGTTTATTGTAACTCACATAATTCATAGTAGTTCACATATCATTAAAGTGGGAGCAAAATGTAAGTGCAAAAAGTTCATAGCTTGCACTTTTTATATCTATGTCAAAGTCAATTTAATGTATTTATCTTATATGCAATGATTAGTGCATTTCACATATTTCTTCAGACAAGTTGAAAAATGACATGATCCTAGATTAAATCCCTCTCTACACATCACAACCATTTCGAACTGATCTACATTCCTCCAATGTTGTCACTTGTGTTGAATCTACAATTCTGAATTTGAACTTGGTTTAGATTTGTAGGTGTGGATTCCTTTTCCAAACCCAAACTTAAATTCAAATTCAATTATGGGTCTAAGTTGATCCCTTTCTAATCACCTATTGCTTGTTGATTTGAGCATGAAATATTCAAGTTGGCATACTAAGGTGTTGCATAAAGTGACATATCCCAATTTAGTAAGATAAACTAGGACTCATTAAGAAATACACTTATATACCAAGTATTCATATCACACAAGGACTTATCATCAACATTTGCATTAGTAATATAGATAGACATTTGTACGACTACTTGACATGTCTCTGAACTTGCCCAAAATATTGAGTCAAGTCACATTCTACACCTAAATGTCTATTTCCATCATCATGTTTAGCTAATAGAGGAAAGCACAACTTTGTAGAAATCAAGCCATAGTATCAATTTCAAAAAAAAGAAAGGTGAAATTCAAGAAAATAATAGAATTTGTAGAAAAATTTAAATTGATAATTGTAACAATTAAATTACATCTATACAAATAATGTAAAGTAGAATACAATAAATCTCAAAGTCTATCAAGAATAATCTATGATAATTCGAATTATTAAATACCTTAATTTTTTCTTTTATTAATTTTAAATTTAGTCCGAAAAGAGATTACAAACCATAGAAAAGAACTTCAATTCAGGCAACGTCTGAGCTTCCAAAGACTTTAAACATTAGTTAGTTCCTCAAAGCATTGTAATTGGTAATAAACACGAGCTTATTCGGAAGATAAATTGTACAAGGATAAGGATATCTTAGTCCCATGCCTTGTTGGGGGCATTCGTCCACTGAAAAAATTGTGTGTGGTTGAGTTTTCATGGAGCCATAGCCTTTTATTGAACAGGACGGAGTGATAGGCTTCTGCAGTTCATAATTCACCAAGGTCTGCAATTCTTCGTCTAATCTCACTTCTTAATGAATAAATTTTTTCCATGGAATTTCACGCAGCTGTTGTTTTATGGAGTTCATTTAGTTGAAATTAGTCAAGGGTGTTACTTCCACGACTTAAATGATTTGAATTTATCAGGAGCCAATTTAATTTGCAGAGCTCAATGTAGTGGGCATGTGTAAGTGACAAACATTTTACACTTCAGTGTATTCATAATGGTACCATTAGAAGAAGCGCGGGGATGGGGTTGATGATATTCTGATTTTATTTTATTTAAATATATTGCGGGGACTATGTAAGAAATCTACTTTCATTGTCAGTACGGATTTTTTGTGCTTTGGTTTGTTTTCAGCATCTACATTCTTTTGGGTTTGGTCTGGTAGCAAATTAAAGCCATTATGCTCGCTCAACCAGGTAGTAGTTATATATCATAAGAACAAATGCATTTCACAATTTATCCAAATGTGAATCATGGTCTTCTGGGTGTACGTGTGTTTTGCTTTCATCTAGTGTCCAGGATTTCTGTTTGCCTGTTGAACATTGTTAGATGAGTATCGTCCGTCTCTGGCCTATTGAACAATGCGTTATGAATATTACCTATCTCTATGGGTGCATAATGCAAATATGTGCCTAGTGGTCAAGGGTTCTGTACGCTCCACAAAGAGGCACATATTCAATTCGGGCGGGGAATGTATCTCGTTATACTCAATTTATAAGGTAAATGGAAAAACAATCCCCATATGGGCTTCCACAAGAGGCGGTCTCATAAGAGAAATTAGTGTCTGGTTTGGTGGGGACCAAAGACACTTATATATAGGTGTGTATTTATGGGTATCTAATCAATGTTTTATCCATTGTCCGCTATCGTTTTTCTTCTTTTTCATACTGAGCAACATTAATGCATGCTGAGTTAGTGTTAGAGCTCAAATGCGGATTATGTCCTTGGTTGTTTACTAGGCGAAAAAGGTAATCAAATTTGTCAGCTAGTTTAGACCAACCGGGTGTTTGGGGAAATTGGTTATCTGTGATAATTCGTGTAAGATGGATATATGTGGACCGCAATGAACTGAAGCACAGAAGGGATTATTGTACATGGCAGGGAATCAGAGCATTAGTCACGTCTATTATGCGAAGCTTCAGTTAGTTTCCTAATTTTGAAAATTTCCTGAAGCTTAAATGCTAATGAGACATGAACTGTGAGTCCCTTAGTCTTACGCCTTGCTTTGCGTTGCCTGCACCTACTTTTTGCTTGGACAGGAGATTAGATACTGCATATTTTGATTAAGATCAATGCTTCAGGCAGCAAGAGATTTCATTCCTTGTTAATCCGACTTAAGACTAGCATTTACTATTATTTTATTGGTGAAGTGACATATGTGGAGGGTTACAATGAAGAGATAAATGTGGAGAGTTTTATGGAGTCAATAGTTGTTGGGAAGGGATAGATGTGTGGAGTTTTGATTGTTAATATTTCAAACTTTGAAAGGAAAATAACAATCTATAGATGATCTTTTAGAACTACGACTTAGGCCCTTTCGAAAATATAGATAAATAGAAGATAGATAATACCCGGTTTAGATGGTTGAAATCTGCTGAATGATTGTAAAAAGAAGCCTTCAATCCAATGCTATTATTCTGCTCCAATCGGCTCTTTAAGTCTGCTACAATTTGCTCTTTAAGGTCTGCTATAATGCCTCTCCAATTCTGCTACAATATATGGACTTAGGTCTGCTCCAAGTATGTATTTAGGTCTGCTACAGGTGTGAATTTAGGTCTATTATTCTTCTTTCCAAATTGCCAAGAAGCTGCTATAATATTGGAACAATTATGCAATGATGATCTGAATTATAAGTCTGTTGAAAGTGCGAAATAAGGTAGTCATGTTATGTTTTCGATGATGCCTAATTCGCACTCCTCGATCCCATATAAGTATGCCTCAAGAGAGGTGTCTCTTCAATATGATAAGGCAGCCGACTTGCATATGCAAGTCGGCTTTTATAATTATTGTTATTCAACCGATAACCTCAATAGATAGCTTTTATAATTATTGTTATTCAACCGATAACCTCAATAGATAGCTGACTATAATGCAGGTCAGCCCTCATAGCAATTTCAACAATTCAATATGCAAGTCGTCCCTCTTCTCAATCATAATGTGATATGTCATATAATAAGTAGCATACTTATTATTTATTTTAATCTTTGCCAAGTCCATAATATTAATAATCATTTGCAATGTAATTTCTCTTTGTCTCAAGGCCACAAATATTAACACTCCCTCTTGGACTTGAGGGAAAGATCAATAACATTGACCTCATAACGTAATCACTAGATTTCTATGATACTAGATCTCATTCTGACATATGAATTATTGTCCTCAATAGATTTCAATCTAAGTGATCTCAATGAATATGGAACCATAAAAAAAATATAATGTATTCATATCTGATGTAATCATACCTGATGTAGTCAATGTGATTAATTATCCTCAGAATGTGTCAACCTTTGTAATATCATCTACTACAAGATGTAAGGTTATTCAAACATAACACATAATGTAAGCATCGTTCACATGTAATGAGAGGTAAGAAGCATCATTGACATTATCCTCATGATGTAAACAATAATCACACATAGATCTCAACTTTATGTATAACATTATTTCAATAAGAATAATATATCTCAAAACTATGTAAGAAAAGGTATCATCAATATAACAATAGATCTCAAATCTATGTAATCACAAAATGTATCATCAATAAATCTCAAATTAAGTATCTCCCACAAGATAATAACAATTATAAGGTCATCTTAAGTATCAATCACATAATGTTAGCATGATGTGACGTGTGAATTTTTTTTATGTGAGATTCTATCCACAAGTTCTCTGAAAGATAGTCTTCATTGGTGATTCTATCCAAGAGCCTCAATGCTCAAATATAAATATCAAGAGCCTCAACGTTCAAATATCAAGAGCCTCAATGCTCAAATATAACAACAAAAATCATATTTTCACCTCATAATAATTTGATCGTTACTTAAATTTAACATAGCGAAGAATCATATTCTCAATGGATAGTAATATTTGATTTATTTACAAGTGATGTGATATTTCTTCAAAAAAAAGAAATTGCAAAATCTAACAAGGATTTAGAAAGAGTTTATAACATGACTTTTAAGTTCATGAAGGCCCATATATAAACTCTCTCTCAAGGTGAAGACTAAAGGACAAGCTGTTCAGATTCTGTTTCTTTTACTTCTGCAATAGAGGCTTGATGATTGTTTCGATCTGGACAATTTGCTGCCTTGTGACCAAATTTGTCACATCTATAGCATTGTATCTTAGAGAGATCTCTCTTTTGAAAATTGTTGTTTTGATAGTCTCTCCCTCTCCATCCATTATTGTGAGACTTCCCTTCTTGCCTGATTTGATAATCTCTTCCTCTCCATCCGTTATTGATAGAATTCCCTTCTTGCCTGTTTTGATAATCTCTCCTTCTTTTGTTCCTAAAGTTTCTTTCTCCTTTGTGTTGAAATTCTCTTTTTCTTTTGAAATCGTCTTTCCTTCTTGATTGTGAGTATAAGATTTGAAGATCTTTAAAATTTGATCCTCTAGTTATTAGTCTCGATTCTTCTTGAAGACAATCAATTTTTAATTTATCAAATTTAGGTAGTTTAGGACGTGCACTGATTCCTTGAGTAAAGGAGTCCCATGAGAGAGGTAATCCGTTAAGTGCTATCATAGATAGTTCATTTTCATCGTAGGTGTGCCCAATAGTTGCCAATTGATTTCTTAACTCAGTAATTCTCATAAAGTATGATGTGATAGATTCTCTTTGACTCATCTTGATTAGTGAAATTTCATTTTTAAGAGTCATAATTCTACTTGTATTATTAATTTCAAACATTCCTTATAATGTAGAGAACATTAGATAGGCTGACTCTAGATAGGTGATGGTGGGTATGATATGGTCCTTTACGCTGTCAATTATAATTCTCATAGCTTTGTTATTACCCTTTTTCCATTCATGCGTCTCATCTTCATCTATTTCAGCTTTAGGTGGATTTTCTATAATTGAATCTAATTCTAGTTCTCTGAAGGCAATTAGTATTCTAATTTTCCAAGATAAGAAGTTTGTGGCTCCTTCGAGTCTATCTTCTGGTCTAACTCCACTTGTCATATTGAATTTCTTAGTTTTAAAAGTGTTAGATTGATTTCCTTAATCTGAAAGTAGTTCTTTTACTCACCAAAGCTCTGATACCATGTTAATATTTCAGACTTTGAAAGGAAAATATTAACAATCTATAGATGATCTTTTAGAACTATGACTTAGGCCCTTTCGAAAATATAGATGAATAGAAGATAGATAATACACGGTTTAGATGCTTGAAATCTGCTGAATGAT
This sequence comes from Chamaecyparis obtusa, assembly GCA_027943335.1. NCBI lineage: Eukaryota > Viridiplantae > Streptophyta > Pinopsida > Cupressales > Cupressaceae > Chamaecyparis > Chamaecyparis obtusa. The sequence continues at coordinate 188,277 of BSBK01010209.1, read as the reverse complement.
TGTAAGAAGAAGCCTTCAATCCAATGCTATTATTTTGCTCCAATCGGCTCTTTAAGTCTGCTACAATTTGCTCTTTAAGGTCTGCTATAATGCCTCTCCAATTCTGCTACAATATATGAACTTAGGTCTGCTCCAAGTATGTATTTAGGTCTGCTATAGGTGTGAATTTAGGTCTGTTATTCTTTTTTCCAAATTGCCAAGAAGCTGCTATAATGTTGGAACAATTATGCAATGATGATTTGAATTATAAGTCTGTTGAAAGTGCGAAATAAGGCAGTCATGTTATGTTTTCGATGATGCCTAATTCGCACTCCTCGATCCCATATAAGTATGCTTCAAGAGGTGTCTCTTCAGTATGATAAGGCAGCCGACTTGCATATGCAAGTCGGCTTTTATAATTATTGTTATTCAGCCACTAACCTCAATAGATAGCTGACTATAATGCAGGTCTTCCCTCATAGCAATTTCAACAATTCAATATGCAAGTCGTTCCTCTTCTCAATCATAATGTGATATGTCATATAATAAGTAGCATACTTATTATTTATTTTAATCTTTGTCAAGTCCATAATATTAATAATCATTTGCAATGTAATTTATCTTTGTCTCAAGGCCACAAATATTAACATTGATGAAGCAAAACCAGGGTTAATAGTAGATATGAAATGACAAATGTGAAGAATTGAGATGTAAAGCAGTATCCATTGGTTTTGATTGGTATTTATAAAAAATCATAAAAATTTAATTTTTATGTCTGTTTCATGATTCAGATGCAATAGCGTTGTGCTTTAATCTATCTTTTATTTCTGCATACACACTCTTTATTCTCATAGCTGGAAGGAATACTCAGACTCAATGATGTTAACATCGACAAACTTGAAATAGCAGCTTGCAAAATGTGCATGTCAGTATAGTGAACGCTCATTTCAAATTCCAGGCAATTGACTCTACACAGGCACTTAATCAAAGATGAAAAACAAAAAAAATGAAAGCAAGGTATATAATGCCTAAAATGTTTCACAGATTGAATACCCACATGGAAATATAAAGTCCATAGCGGAAAACAAAAAGGAGAGAGCACCATATATAGCCAACAAGCTCAAAGCAGATGTTCAATAACATTGTAGCTGACGCTAGCTTTTCTTTTCGGAAAGATGTTTCAAGAATGCTGCTATACAGTATTTAAACCATGCTAATTTCATCCACATTCCTATTCACAATTTTGACCAGTTCTGTGCAATTTTCCATATCCACACGGGATCTTGTGATTTCATTATTTGGGGAAATTACTTTAAGGTTTTCCAGTCAATCGGCTGCCATATTTCTTCCTTGAACTAATGAATAAAATCAATTTCTTAAAGAGATTCTTTAACTCCCAGTCAGTGTTGAACCCTCAGTTACTCATGGCTCCTTCTGCTCAATTGTTTTTGTATTTCTAGTGAAGAAGGTTCAAACACTAGGAATTCACCTAGGTGATTTTGTAAAGAGCCTGCCTGGCTCTTTGCTGAAGATATTATTTATTTTTGAATTTGCTTGCAAAGTTTTGTGTTTTTTCTTTTAACAATAATTATCTTATTGAAATTTTCCAGAATTGAGTAATATAGAAAACAATTTATTTTAAACTTCAACACTTCACTGGAAATGATCACATTCATCAAATTTATTCTAATTTTCAATTGTCATACAACATAACAATTAATAGTGGTAAATGAACACCTTTTTAAATGAGACGTGGCCTGCCAAGGATAAATGCAGCCACTATAGAGTGAGTGCTGCTAATTGGGAGAGGTGTTACGCCTTCCAATGACAATGGCATCCTCTAGCACATCACACACAGCTTCCCATAAGCTGACGCAGCCTGCATTAATGTTTTGCAGCCTTCTTAAGACGTTACACAACCTTCAATAACAATTGTAGCCTTCACATAAGAATTACGCAGCCAACTGGAAGATAAAACAGCCCTCCAGATTATTATTCAGCCCTCTGAATGAAAAACGAACCACAATGAAGAAAATCTCAGAATCAACTGTAATTAAATAACTCTTCACAATTCGGTATAAAACAACACCAAATTGTATCTCCAGAATCAGAATTGAATTCAGAACTTCAGTAGCAAAATTCACCATCAACATGTGATGATTCAAATTGCAAAAAGAGATGAATCAGTCCTCAAACCCCAACCATCTTCTTCACAACCAAATTTTATCAAATGATCAATAGATATTTTAGAATGAGCTCTCAAGTCCCCTTTTATTCTTTCTTGTGTGAGCTCAAACACAATTCTTACCAATGTGGGATAAATAGATATACTTTTCCTTTTAATAATTCATTTACTTCAATACTTTAAATTAATACCTTGGCTTAGGCTTCCATGAATTAATTAAATAAATGACCCCTTCCCATGATGACTCAACCCTCAACTTAAGTGAAATTATAAAGTTAAATTATAACTTTATAATAAGCCATTTAATGATTTAATAATAATTTGGCCACCAAAATAATAATAACTCCCAAAATACTTATCTTTTTAATATGCCGTCTGAAACAGGAGTCACACCTATTATTTCCCCATGTGATCAAATGCACTTTCCAAAAATAGAAAGGGTCCTTCTCGAACAACATCAAGCTTACTATAAATAATTAATGTGGCAAAACTATAGCAAATGAAGTCCGAATGACGCCAAACGAAAGCCAAACGAAAGCATACTGAATCTTGAAGTAGATGCCCCTTGAAAGAGACCCTCTGTCCATCCTCATTAGCCTACGAGGGTCACATGATAGGCTAATCCCAAGAGCCTAAAAAACGGGGACATTACAGATTCTGCATCATACACCCTGCTCAGAGGTAAATGGATTCCCATTAAAAGCTCCACCAAAATTCATCTCTAGCTTCACCCATCAGAGGAACATTCCATCTGATGCCTTTCCTGGGTTCTTACATTTCATTGAGGCTGAATCTACATCACTCATAAGTCATAACTGCTTTATTAAAATTTAACACTATTTTATCATATTTCATTTTTTTAACTAATGTAGAATTAAACTTTCTTTAGGATCACAAGCGCTAACAATGCCTCTTTGGTCTAAAATTATTTTTTGATAGACAACTGTTTCCTTAATCTTGTAAACTTAATCTTGACTCTCTTTAAGAGGTTTGTGAAGATATATGCTGTTTGAACATCAATTGGACCATACAATGGCAGATGGTTCCTTCTGTAATCGACTTCATGATGCAATGGCATTTTGCATCAGTGTGTTTTCTTCATTGAAAAAAATAGATGCTTTGACATCTTTATCATTGATTGATAAATAGAAGAGTAGCTTCACTTTGTGTAGTTTGAAGATAATTCAAAAGTCTGTTTAGTAACAAAATTTTTCAGTTGCTTTTTTTGAAGCTGTTATTTGTTAAAACTCTTGTATCTTGCAACTTCAAGAGATTGCTGCAGATATTATATATGCTAGGTACCTTAAACTAGATTTTCTGTATTCTTTATTTTTCTTCTCTTCGATCTGCTTTTTGCAGTGCTCCCAATATGACATCTCTAGGCCGCATTTCATTAGTCTCAATGTGATTTACTAGTGCTCTGGTATGCTTTTTACTTCTCATTGACTTTCAAGTAAAGCTTCCTCAATGTTTTCACTCCATTTGACTGTTAATATTTTAAGACCATTTGTGTTGTGGGGACTCCACATTCTTTTCTTCATACCCTCTACTTGTGAGTCTTCTCTTGCACTAGTCTTTCCACCCTAATGGTAGTCTTTTCTCCACGTTGGGTGTAAGCTCTTATGGACAACCTGCCTTTTTCTCTCAACCTTTCAACTATATTATCATCATCTAAATTGGAGGACCAATCTGCTAGTGGGTTCAGTATGGCTGGGTATGGCTGAACAATATGTATGAAATAAAAAATATATAAAACTACCTAGAATTTGTAAGAGCATTACAAAATCGAAAACATAGTTGACAGCGATAAAGGTGATTGATCTGATAATTCAACATCAAATCAACTGCAATAAAGGTAATTGATATGATAATTCAGTATCAAATCAATACAAAAATACAATCAATGATCTCCATCTTACTCTCCATTGAGAGCATCAAAGTTATCACCTGGTTCATTTGAACCACAAGCAACCAGAGTGCCACTCATACTAGCTGCATCCTATTTAGGAGCTTCCTTGTCATCTAAAAAGATTGTGGAGAGCTATGAAATACATACACCCAAGTCTGTACATGTAGAGTTACATCTCAACTCTTTGTCACCCATTGTTTGTAATGTCCCTGATTTTTAGAGAGGTCTGATAACAGTGTTTTTTAAATTAATAATAATAAAAAAATAAATAATAAATAAAATTAATATTAAATGAGTTGTTTAAGGGGCTGACATTGGTGAACATTATTAAATAATGTTTTAACTGTTTAAACCGACCTGATTTGGAATTTGTTATTGGGTTGATTTTCTAATCTTGGCCGACTTAAAGGGCAATCTATATATATTTGGGTGGTGGATGTGAAGAGATCATTAAAGGTTTTATTTTCTTGATGCACACTGTGCGTTTGGATTTATCTGGGACAGGACCTCTGGAGAACCACAATCAGGTATGGAAACAACCTTGCGTGAAGCTCATCCCCGTCCGTGCATATCCACCATCCAAGGTCACCAAGAGACAGGGAGACTTGGAGACTGGTACGACTAATTTTCAAAAACAGGAGACCGGGGTACTTGTAGACAGCAATTTTTTTTAATTTAATAATTTCCAAGAAATATCATAACATAGAGCTTTGAAAATAAGAAAAATGGAAATCTTTAAGTTTGAACATTAAAACCGTTGGATCAAATTATGATATATCAAATCTGAAATTCAAATCACTAATACTAATAGTAATGTCATTTAATATTGTTTTAAATAGAGTCAAATAGTTCAAAAATCATACTACATATCTGATTCTGAGTATTGCATATTCATGGATTCAGTCAATTAGGACTTCGAACCACATCTGGGCTTCTAGTGGCAAAACATGATGGTGAAATTTTTTGTTTTGTTTTTAAGATACTTTTTTCACCTGGAGATGTGCGGGAGACGCCATAAAACATTGCGGGAGATGGGTATGACGGGAGACGTCGAAATGAAGTCTCCGCCCATTTGTGAGGTCTCTGGGTACATGTAAAGTCTCGAAGATGCGTCTTCGTCTCCAAAATGCATCTCGGAGGGGTGGAGACACGTCTCCCGGTTACATAGCCACCATCGGACTGTGAGTGTGCTGCTGCTTGGAAGCGACTTAAAGACAGGAGGAAGCTAGGGCACGATTATCATTGGTACTGGTGCAAGACTGAGGACAGCGATTAATATTTTCTTTGTTGTGTGTCATTCAACACCAACAAAGCACAAGGATTGCATAAGGGGTGCCAAATGGACAGTTGGCAAAAGCAGGGATCACTCTTGGTGCGAGACTCAGATTTATATTGCTTCTTTTTAGCACGAATTATGCATTCAAAGTCTCTTTCCAAGGTGTTATACACTTCAATGAATCCATCACATCTTTGACTCAATGTTGGATACAATACAAAATGAGTTTCCGAGTCATTATATTGCTAAGTGTATATCACTATTTCATCTATAACTGATAGTTTTCTTTCATAGTAGGGTTCTATTGAGTTATATCTGGAAATTAATATCCGAGTGAACAGTTTGAATGATTGATGAGTGCTTAATGAATATGAGTATTGATATTACTATTATGACTGAATTTTAAATTAGATCTGCAAGTTTTTGGTTTGGTATCTTTCAGTGGTATAAGAGTGTGGAATCTTGCCAGTGTGTGGATCAATCTGGATATGCAAATATTGATTTTTGCAGAAGAGTGACAAAGGGATCATGAGTAACCGAGATGAGGAGGCAAATTGTCTAGATTTCATTAACAAAGTAAACAGGGAGGGAGTTAGAGAGTTTCAGTCCTTTAGTGTAGAAATAGTTCATATCTTTAGAGAAATAAATTATAAATTGAATGCCTCTAGACCAAGTCGGAAGAGGGCTGAGGGAAGCAATTCGAGCAATAAGAGAGTCTCAATCAATCCTCCTACAAAGAAAATCAAAGCAAAATTTTTGCAAAAGGAAGAAGATCGAGTTGAGAAGGAACCGCTATTACCACTTTGCTCAAAGGATGAAATGCTAGGGTACCATGAAAAACACAATGCTTTAAGTCAAACGATTTGTAATGTTTTATCCTTTGATGATTTCTACGAATTAAAGACAAGAAGGAGCTCAAGAACAGGAGGAAAAAGGGAAGTTCCTAATGAGCACGAGTCCAAGAATGAGGAAGAACAGTCAAAACACAAACCAAACAGTGATGAAGTCTTGGTTGGGCAAACATTGCTTAGTGAACACAGAGAGGCCAAGATGGAAATAAATGTTTCAAACCATGAAGCATCCACTAATCTGTCAAAAGGTACGGAGTTGTAGCAGAAAATCAATTTACAGGGGAACCATGTGAAGGAGGATGTCTTAGTTGATTCTAATGCTCAGATTACCAGCAATAAGGATGATTGTGCTGGAATGAATCCCCCAAAAGCATCTTGCTCCAGAGGAGGTAAATACTCTCATCATTTCATCTTAGGATATGAGACTACTATGACATTTCAGTTTTGCCATCATGAAAAATGTCCTTATATGGGGAATGTAGATGGTGGCATAAATTGTTTTGTCCAAAATCGTCCATACATTCTGATTTGGGATCTAGGAGATCAGTTTTCTTTGAGGGATATTCAAAGGCACATCAAGATTTATCACAGTGGAGTTTTACTTGAGCAATGTACAGAATATAGCTGTATAGTTTGGGGTGTTCATATTGTAGATTGTGATAAGATCATTGATGGAGTTTGGATGAGAGAAGTTTTCATTAGAGTAGCACAATGGAAGCGTGGTCAAGTAGTTTTTTTGAGGTTGATATGTGACCCTTGTTGATTATGTTGTCATTGATGTCAAAGGTTGATGATTAAGGTCGTATAAATCTCAAAAGGATTATTTGAAGTAATAGAAAGCTGGTTGAGCTACTTGCTTGCTTGGTTGAGGTGGTTGACGTGTTTGAGGTGCTTGAGCTGCCCTGTTGTCTACTTCAGTTGCTTAGTCAGCTAGATGTGCCACATCATAAGTTAAATCTTATAAACGGGTGGCTCCAAATTTGTGAAACACCTTGAATTGAATAATTGATTCATTTTTTTTTATAGTGCGTATGTTATCCTTGTGTAGCTGGGCAGCAGATGTTATTGAGGATGTATTAAATATAGAAAAAGACGTGAGTAAATAAAAGGAGAAAACACAGCTTCGAACATGGAATGATATTCAGGGCTCTTTTGTTGGTAGGAAGAATATGTGCGTTGAATACTTATTCAATAAATGGACATTGAAAAGGATCTTGATTGGAGGAATATGACACCTTGCTACAGTTTGGTGGGTTGTTTCTGAAGCTTGCTATGAAGACATGCATTATTTTCCTGTGTGAAGCTATTCTGGGAGCTAACGGATTTGCTGTGTCGTTTATTCATTTATGTTACTGGGCAGCAATATACATTTAATATAATTTATAGGCACAACGTTTTTGGTGTATACATGATGCCTTTTGGAAATAGAACATGAGTCGCGCAAATAAAAAATAGATGCTTGGTCATAAAGGGTGTGCATTACTTATTTTATTTATCGACTGGGTGGTATGATTTTGGATGGGCAGTAATATTAGTCCGTGTGTGTAAGGACAAATTCCATTTCTCAGCTTTGAATTGAGACTTCTGGCTGTGTGCGATGGGTGTATAAAATATGTAGGAAGCAACTAAAGAGAAAAGTGATATACGACGATGACTAGGCATTATTTTTGTGGAAGTGTCCTGACTTCTAATATAGATTACCGTGTAAAGGAGATGATCTAAGATGTTTGTGTATTAAGGAGCTGAGCAACATTTAAAAGCAATGTTTTTTGTGGGAGAAGTGATTGAAGAAGCTGGCGTATAAAAAGGGATGAGGATGTGTTAATACTGCTGGTATTGATAAGGAGGAGATATTTTCCACAACAAGTCAAATTGTGATATTGCTATCAGGATTCAACTGTGTAGTTTTTTTTAGTCAAACTCATTGACCCATGATTCATGAGTAGTGGTTCACACGAACCCATCTCTCATGAGAATGAATGGAACACTTAGCACTCATTGGATCTAGGTGATGCTCACAGAGGTGAAGCACCGGGACTTCCCGGGAGGTCACCCATCCCAGTACTACTCCAGCTCGAGCGCACTTAACTACAAAGTTTCCTCCATGGCTAAACCCACTCTACTTGCATCCTCATTTGCAAAACCTTCACCAAGTGTTGTGCCTTATGAACCATTCATTAGAAAGCCCCTTAAGCTCATCAATTGATAAGTAGGAGATATTTTCCACAACAAGTCAAATTGTGATATTGCTATCAGGATTCAACTGTGTAGTTTTTTTTTAGTCAAACTCATTGACCCATAATTCATGAGTGTTGGTTCACACGAAGCCATCTCTCATGAGAATGAATGGAACACTTAGCACTCATTGGATCTAGGTGATGCTCACAGAGGTGAAGCACCGGGACTTCCCGAGAGGTCAACCATCCCAGTACTACTCCAGCTCGAGCGCGCTTAACTACAGAGTTTCCTCCATGGCTAAACCCACTCTACTTGCATCCTCATTTGCAAAACCTTCACCAAGTGTTGTGCCTTATGAACCATTCATTAGAAAGCCCCTTAAGCTCATCAATTGATAAGTAGGAGATATTTTCCACAGCAAGTCAAATTGTGATATTGCTATCAGGATTCAACTGTGTAGTTTTTTTAGTCAAACTCATTGACCCATGATTCATGAGTAGTGGTTCACATGAACCCATCTCTCATGAGAATGAATGGAACACTTAGCACTCATTGGATCTAGGTGATGCTCATAGAGGTGAAGCACCGGGACTTCAGTGGTGAGTATTGATATATATATTGTGTATGTGATTTTTGTAGGTGGAGGGAAATGTGTGTTACTGATTGAAGGAGCTGGATATTTTGCTACGTATGTTATCTTGAATTGAATTGTTGAGTGTATGATGTTTTCTTAGTTTCAGTGATCAACAAGTCTTGCCTTTTGGTTGGTGTCCAAATTGGGGTTGGTGCCTCAGTTGACTAAAGTTGGTGCTTTAGTGTTCGGAGTTGGTGCTTTGAAGGGGGTTGGTGCTCTCTGTGGGTTGGCATTCACTTGTGTAATCTGGTTTGGTGCACATTTTTGAAAAATCCCCAATAAGAATCTAAGTGGAAAATCTAATTTTTGTTTACTTTTTGTGTTTTTGACCAGCGTAGGATGAATGAAGTCAAATTTCTTTTGGTTTTTGCAATATATGATTTTTTGTTTGTTTTTCAATATTTCTGATTTTTTTGTGATTTTTGAAAATATGAAATGCAAGATACAAGAAATGACATGAAACTGAAATAAAATAAATGCAACTAACTTCACACCAATGAACCACTGATTTTATTGCAACCAAATTAATGTCAACAAGTCCATACCAGGGCTGTACGGCCAGACATATCATGTAACCAGAAAATGGAAGAATGATAAAATGATACTAATCTGATCTGATGATGTCTCATCTGAATATGATTTGCTGTAGAGCCCAAATTTGCTGAAGAATGATGAAATGCGCTGCTTTCTAACCCCCATGTCCAACTGAGAACAGTAATGGGCTGTGGTGCAGGAGCACCCCCTCCACTTTTCACAACAGCTATACTTCTAGGGTCTTTTAATAATCCAACTTGTAAGACCTAGTCACCCTCGGTGTGGTTATAAACCATGGGTTTTTGACTATGGTCCAAAGGCACATTTAGGAGTTTAGATTTTCCTAGGTGTCTTTTAAGTTGTTTCAATAATGTTTGGGATCATTAGGATCCAAGGCTTAGGCCTATAGGCTCATTAGGAGCAAGAATGCAACATTTTGCAAAAGATGCAGGAAATGTTGCTCGGCAACTTCTTTGAAAAGTTGCTACCGACTTGTAAAACAACCGCCCAATGGTCACAACCTTTGAAAAACAGTTGGATCCGTTGGGGAAGGTCTTCATATAGGCCTTTCAGGCGGGTGGAAGACAACGATGATGAAACTCTATGTAATTTTTGCATTCGATCAATAAAAATCCTTATTTTTCTCTAAGTTTTGGATTGAAAACAGCGCGTGTACGGATTGGTACGGAAGTGCGAATAAGAATATTGTTCGATCTGGCATCTAACATGAATTAGAACTCCAATGCTTTTGATTTGAGTTAGTTTGGAGATCGGAGCCAAGAGATAGAAGAATTTGTTTACCAGGTTTTCAGGAAACCCTCCTGAACCAGGGTTTAACAAATAATGCCCTAACTTGCTTTTCCTTTGTGGGATTCCCATGCGAAGCGGGCAAATGCAAGTAGGGTCAATGTATTTTAGATCCTCAAGAGCGCAGGAGAAAGGGGATTATTTTGTGAAGTCTGTTTGTAGGCTCTAGGCCAAGCATCTCTATGTGCTTGGTACAGACTATGGAAGAGTGAAGTGACAGTAGCACTTCGAGGGTGGATAAAAGCAATCTGATGATAGATTGTTGTCTCTTTGGGATTCCTAACACCATTGCAATCGATGGTTTGCCTTGGACAATCGACTAGTGAACTTTTCCGTAAGTAACCGAGCCAATTAGCCCTATTAGGACTAGTGGATCAGGAATTGTTAGGTATTGTCCTTATTGTTTGAGATCTTGCGATTTGGAGGTTTGGTACAAGTCTATAAAGGGTGTCCGAATATACTATGTGTTTTATAAGTTCCTTGTAAGAATCTGGAACTAAGCCCTTAGAACCTCGCCTAAAAGGCTACAAGCCTGGCAAGGCCTAAAACTGAGAACTTGTTGTCCTAAAACTGAGAACTTGTTGTCCTAAAACCGAGAACTTGTTGTCCAAAACCTATAAGGTGTGGAAATCACTTCCATTGTAGACATTTAGTGATCATGGAACCTTTCCATCCCCTTTCCCAATATGAAGGTTCCCATTTCAAGTTGAACTAGTAAGGGCGCTTCACAGTAGGGATTACCGAGCGTTAGGAAACTACTCGGTAAAGCAATTGAGCCCACTCGGTCGACATAAGTACCGAGCATCAACCGAGCTCACTCGGTCAAGGAAGGAATCGAGTAACAATCGAGCCCGGGGGAGTAAAAGCTATTAAAAGACACTGAATCCTCCGGTGAGGATAGTGGATTTGTGCTTGTTATAGGATCTTCTAAAGGTGTAGAGCACTCTCCTAAGCCCACTTTGGGTTAAGAAAAACACCAAAGGTCTCACCACTTACTGAGTTGCCTAAATAGGGGAGAGCTTTGCGTCAGGCTGCTTGGTAATTGTACAGCTAAGATATGTGACTACTGTTGACTGATTTGCTGGATCCGAACTCACATTTGCAACCATGTATTATGAATATTGCCCAAAAATGCCTTGACAAACCCTAACGCCCCTTTGAAGCTCAACCTGGGAGTGGTATGACTGTATATAGATGACCTGTAATTTCCTAGTTCCGCTTCCACTGATCTGATATGTTCATTTGAAATATAAATTTCTGCCCTCTCTCCAATCAATTGCAATCACCTCCAAAACCGATCCTTCAATAGGTCTTTCCAGATGATTATCACTTTGAATACATGCTATGCTCAAGCTAGGTGGACGTCCAACTTGAATGCTTAAAGAGTTTTCGTTCTTGAAGCTAAATCTGCTGCAACCCTGTCAATCAGAGCTCCAATCACAATTTGAGATAAAATAATAAAACCTGGATTGATTGAAATAAAGCCCAACCTTTTCTTTTATTTCCTTTTTCCTCCTCTAAGTGGTTTGAACCCTAATTAGGGTTTCTCACAATTTATTTTAATAAACTTGATTAAAAATGAACAGCTCATAAAATCGACCCTCAAGGCCTTATTTCTCATTATAAAAGTTGGCTCCATTTTAAAACAACTTATAACCATCAATTCCTAGGAAAACGTGCCATGGTCTTGTTTTATTTTATTTTAATGTAAAGTGACTTTAAAAAATCACTTTAATTTTATTTATTTAATCTAACTTAGGAAATAATTAAATATTTCCCATTTTATTCATAAAATGCTAATCTAGATTTAGAACTAGAATTTGTTTGAAGCACCTTGATCACTGATGATGTTTGAGTTCTGCAAGCCAATTATCAGTTCCCCCTAAAAGTTAGGGAGCTGCCCTAAAAAGTAGGGGACCATCTCCAATCAATTGAAACTGCTCAAAAGGGATCCTACTTTGCTCCATGGTCCTCGAGGTGGACAGCTAGTCAATTGCCAGTCCTCCCCTCAAAAATAGGACCTCTCTCTAAAATTTAGGAGATGGTCTCAAATCATCCGGAATGGTCCATAGACATGCCAAAACCAACTCTCAGTCATTCCCTCAAAAATAGGAATCCCTCCTAAAAAGTATGAATTGCCATTTGAATGTTTGGAACGAGTCACAAAGCCCTTGCAAAGCTGCATGACCCTCTAACTGAGTCCCCCGTATCCATACTGTTGACCAACGAGATTCGAATGATAGGTCAACCTTTGCTCATTAGCATGTCACCTAGGAAGGGACATTACAATTTTATTAATGAAAAGCTATTGTATGCCATAGTTTTTTACCTGTAAGGTTTTTCCATGAGAAATTTGGTGTATGTGTCTTTATGGTCTTTATGGTTGATCTCTTTATGTTTTATGCGGTTTCATGTAGTTAAAAGTTTTGAAATACTGATTCACCCCTCCGCTTAGTATTTTTTGTGTGCTCTTCAACCTGGCATTCAATTTGGGTATGCAGGTGTGGATTGCTTGAGGACGAGCAATCTCTGGATGGGAGGGTTGTAATGTCCCTGATTTTTAGAGGTCGGCAACTAGTGTTTTTAAATAAATAATAAATAAAATTAATATCAAATGTAATTATTAAATGATTTGTTTAAGGGGTCGACATTGGTGAACACTATTAAATAAAATTAATTGTTTAATCTGACCTGATTTGAAATTTGTTTTTGGTCGGTTTTCTAATCTTGGCCGACCTAAAGAACAATCTATAAATATTTGAGTGGCGGATGTGAAAAGATCATCGAAAGTTTTACATTCTTGATGCATATTGTGCATTTGGGTTTATTTGGGACATGGCCCTTGGAGAACCATAGTTAGGTAGGGTGACATACTTGCCTTAAGCTCATCCACATTTTGTGCATTTCCACCATCAAACTATTTGTGCATTGCTTGGAAGTGACTTCAGGATAGGAGGAAGCTAGGGCATGATTATCACTGACGTTGGTGCAAGATTGAGGATAGCAATTAATATTTTCTTTGTTGTGTGTCATCCGACACTAGCAAAGCATAGAGACTGCATAAAGAGTGCCAAATCGATAGTTGACAACAATAGGGTTCACTATTGGTGTTGACTCAAATTTATATTGCCACTTTTGAGGATGAGTCATGCATTCAAAGTCTCTTTCCAAGGTGCTATACACTGCAACGAATCCATCACATCTTCGACTCAATGTTGGACACAATGTGATATGCATTTTCAGTCATTTTGTTACAAATTATATATCAGTATGTCATCTATAATGGATAGTTTTCTTTCATAGTAGGGTTTCATTGAGTTATATTTGGCATTTAATATTTGAGTGAACAGTTTGAATGATTGATGATTGCATGATGAATCTGAGTATTGATATTACTATCATGTCTAAATTTTGAATTAGATCTTCAAGTTTTTGGTTTGATATATTCATTGTTTGTAGTCAATTTGCTTATGTGACAGGAGATGCATACAAAGACCAATTCTTTTGCTTTTTTTTGGCAGCCAGCTAGTTGTGTTTAATTGAGTGGATAAAGGAGTATATCCTACTCAAAAAAGGAAGATTTAACAACTTGTTAAAATTGGAGCAGAGTCAATAGTTATGAAATGTAAACCGTATAAGAGTAGTTAAATTTTATAAAGTTAAAAATGCTTACCAGTGATAGAAATTTGATTGCAAGAGGTTGGAGGAAAATAGAACCTGGCTTATGAAGGTACCACCATGTACAAATGTCCTTGTCCTCGTTTTGAAGAGTGCTAAGATTTCGATTCTTTGATGAGATGAAGCTATCAAACTCACAACAATATCATCCATAATTGGATTTTTGAAGATTCTTTAAAATGCAGTCTTGTACCCATTGGTAGCTTTGTTTGTCTTTATATGGTGCCACTCTCGAGGGCAAAAAATTGTATCTTCTTGTTGTAATATTGGGGAGACAATACAAATGCAAGGAGATGCAATGATGTGATCATCCTGTTCCAATGATCAACATTGATTCTTTGCACCCTTTTGAAAAATGCTTTTGGGATCATCCTCCTTAGTTGCTACTATGTTTTTTCATCATTGAGTGAATGCCATCATATATCGCTTCCAAACATGGTCGATTTGAATCATCAAACTTGATCATGGTCATTATGGAGTAAGTGAAACTTGAGATGCATTCCACTTGAGCCTAACAAGCATCATCTAGGATCAATGGTTTGACCTTTTGGGTCCTCTATGAATTCACTTGCCTTCACACTCACCAAAGGTTGCTAATGACCATGGTGCTCTATGCCTCATGTAGCTTCACTAGTTGTGCTAGGATGATTGTGTGATGTGATTTGAGTATTAGCAACATAATTTAGTATAAAAATCAAATAAAAAACAAAAAATAGATGTGATAAATTTAGAATTACAAATTTGATCAAATTCGACCTAATTTTAAATAAATTGAAATTCTTTGAACTTATTGACAATATCTTCAACTTAGAGGACTTGAAGATGCCTTGTGGAATATGATGAATTTGCATGGACATATTAATCTTCTCATCCTTGGCCTTTCTTTCAGCCACTTATCTTTATGACAGTATTTTGCATTATGAATTTGAGGGAGTGGATGGTACATGGAAATGTTTGTCTGTTGCCTCAACCAATAAGATTGCTACCTTACAATTTTTAGTGTTGTTTGTTTTGGCTTGGACAACATTTTTGAGCACCTACCATTTGTTGCTTCTATGAGGATTTTGGCAATGAAAGTTTTCATCCTTCACTTGCCCCTTTCAATTGGCCCTTTAGGTCACTCCTAGTTTGGCTCATGAATCCTTGATTGGTTTCAGCGATGTCTCTACAAAATGTTATTCTTTTGCTGATAAGGTGGTGTACAACTTCTCATGCCTAGAATCTATGTAACTTGAGGTTGTTTGATTTTCGTCACCATTCCTTGCCAATGTAGCGATCTCACTAGTTTGAAAGGAAAGCCATTTGCATAAATGCAACATGCAAAGTGTCATTTACAAGGGCCCTTGTCTCATTTTGAATCATCTTATCCAATGGACCCTTTTGCAAGAAAGAGTGATTGACTTCTTTGAAAGATGGTGTTGCAAAGAAATGATGCAGGGTAGAAGGCTTGAATGATTCTTTCTTGTTGAAGGATGAAATCTTAATTTTACTCGCAATATCAACTTTTGTTTGTTCTTTGATATATGACAAAATTTGCTATGTTGACAACTTTTTGTTTGACATTGGATAAACTTTGTTCTGTTAGATAGGTGAGATTTTGCTCAACTATACAAACTCACATGTTTTGGCAATGATACCACCATAAAAAAAAATCCGTTTAGGAAGTTACTCAGTCATTGTAACATATTGCGATAGAGCTGCTGCTTGATTAAATTTGAATGGCCTATTTATCTGAGGACTCGCTAGATTGTAACCAGAAGCATCCATCATGTATGGATTCTTGTTATAAGGAAAAAAGAAGAAGAAAATGTGACCCTAGGGTACATTGAGTAGAAAACAAGGCAAAACAAAAAACAACTATATGGCCCTATAGTTCATTTAGAGGTAGTAAAAATGGTTAAAAATTTAAAAATTCAAGTATTTTTTATAGAACTAGAAATCTTGGATAAAAGTTGATTTTTAGAGATAATGCAATTTCTGGATTTGATTGTGTGCAAGTTTTTTACATCAACGTTTCGAATCACACTCCGTGATCCATCATCAAGATAAGAAGAGCTGAAAGAGAAAATCCAGAAACTGCGTTATTTCTATTTGCTCGTTCAGCTCTTCTCATCTTGATGATGGATCACAAAGTGATTCAAAACATTGATGTAAAAAACTTGCACATAATCGAATCCAGAAACTGCGTTATCTCTATTTGATGGAATGTGAAAATCTCCTAGCATTGATTAAGTTGATTTTTCTTCAAAAAATATTACAATATACTTACATTTTGATTGATAGATTTCCTTGGTGCAAGCTAGTTGTTTGCTATAACAAATAGCAAACATAGTTATGCCTTTGCATATTGAACCATAGAAAAAAATAGCAAGCTTGAAGAATAAAAAATAGGAGTTGGCATGACAATGGATGCTTTTGTGTTTTATGTTTATGAAATGAGGTTTTTTCAGACACTTTAAGTTGAATAGGTTTTTAAATTTCATCTTTAGATTGCTTTTACCTCAAAAGCAAGTCATAGCCCAAGGCATAGATATAGGTTTTTTTGATTTCTCCCAGGTTCAACCAAGGGATGGCCCAAGCGATCTAGGTATCCCTCATGAATGTCTTAGATGTGTCGGAAGTACTTGGGTTCCCCATGTTGTACCCTATCAAACCTTGTATCAATCTAGGTATAGGCCCATAGCTAGCAAACCCAAATACATAGTTTATATTTAAAATATAGAAACAAAACCGTAATCCTAATGCTATTAGGGTTAGGTTGCAATTCCGCGAGTATTTAAATTCTACAACTGCAAATATTTATAAATCAAATTGAGGTAAAATTTTAAAAAATGAGGTATTGGGAGATTGAGAACTAGTTGGTTGATTTTTTGGAAGATTAAAATTTGATTTTGAAAAAAACATTGTGCAATTGGATGCTATTAGTTTGATGAATCCCCCTCCCCCCCGGCCCCCAAAGGCTTGGGAAATCCCTTAAAATTGTTGCAATTTGATTTTAAAAAAGTAAAAATCATATAGGTAACATAAAAATCACTTGACTGTCGCAAAAATTGCAATATAATGATTTTTGGAAAGATAATCACAATTTTGTGGTCAAACTTGTTGACTAATGATTTTTTGAAAATACAGCAATTTTTTCAATGAAAAAATTGATTTTTGTGGAGTTGAGTGACAATTTAATATAATTAAAACAATATTTTTGTAACCAATGTTGATTTTGCGGAAATAAAACTGCCAATCTGCTGAAAGTGGTTTTACTTTGTGCTAAAAATATGTTGCATAAAATTAGTAATGGAAATTCTCTCTTTAAAACTTGTAGAGATTCCTTAAGGCAATATTAGTCATCCTTTTAGAGCCGCCCATGCCTTTTGGACTCATTTGAGTCATCCACCTAATGAATTTCCTGTTTGAAAACATGAAAGTGATTGGTTATATTCTCCATTGATATGTTTGAGACCAACATGCCAATCTCTTGAGCTTCCTTTTCTGGGATTTTCTCATTCTCCAATTGGATTTAGTGTTCCTTCCATTTTTGTCTGGTCTTGCCATCTCTCACCATTCCTTTGTTTTTTCCCCTCAAAGATTGAATGTTTTCTAACTTGAGGTCAATGGTATCCTCCCTTTCAGTTAAATTTTTTCCTCCCTTCCCCTTGAAACTTCCACCTTAGCCTAGGCAGCAAGCTTTATAAACGGAAGGTGGTTGGAAAGGTCCCACATCTAGTTCAAGTCACTCTAGGTTGGGCTTTAAAATTCAAGTACTTAGGTTTCTTTGCAAAAAATTAGATGCTTTTTTTCTTCCTCATTATCCCCATCATACAAGTCTTTATCTATTTTACAATTGCATTCCCCATAATTCAACAGATTTATTTTCTCAACCAAGGATGTTGAAGGCTTGGAACAGATTTATTTATTTGCCCATTCATGCGGAAATGCCTCTGGTGAGTGAGTTGCTCCACTTTGGCTTCTAGAAAATTACTAGTTCCCTTACTGTCTTCCCATTTGTCTCTTAGTAACTTGCTGCAACCACAGTTAAACTGCTGATCTTCATGATTTCGAAGCACTCTTAATTTCAATGTCACACCATGTCGGCTAATATTTGTAGTCTTCAAAGAATCTGATATGTCAAGTATCTGAATAGGGTGGGCCATGAAATCCAAAATCCATAGAAAATAATTGACAGTTCATAGAGAAAAAATGCAATTCACTCCTTGTACAGTGCATGTAATTTCCCCATTTTCAGGTTCTCATGTAGTCAAGTTAGTGTTGGCTTTCTGGGTTGGTGTTAGCAGGATCAAAGAAGTATTTCGGTGTCACCAATGTGTTCAGACAGATTAATGGAGATCAATGACACTATCTGGAGGGAATTCAGATTATGTGTCTTGGACTTACTATTTTTAGTAAGTTTGAGTTTGGACACCGATTGGTCAGTTGGGTGTTTTGGTTGACTTTCTATTTTTAGCAATTACCATTTATAGTAACCACCATTTCTGGCAGCTGGTCATAGCTTAGTCTCCTCTCACTTTCAACATGCGGTATCTTTAGTTTCAGGGTTTGGATAGTTTGGACTATTTTTAGCATTTTGCTATTTATAACTAAATGCTATTTTGGGCAATTGGTCTCAATCTCAGCCTTTCCTTTGCTCCAGAGTGCAGAGACTAAAATTTTAGGATTTTGTGAATTTCCTAAGGTTGGGAAATAATATTTAATTATTTCACATACATATTTTAGTAGTGACTATCATCTAAGTGAAATAAAGTGAATGTCAAAGTTGAGGTAAACTAATATTTTTAAATCTTTTTTGTGGTCTCTTAAGGTGAAAATAAAATAAAAGATATAAATAATATTTCAAAGATAAAAATGGAATGTCCATTTGAAGAGCGATAAGAGAACTATTAAAAAGGGCAAAGATTATTAGTTTATGGTGTTTGAGTTGCCCTCATTTCTTGTTGCCCTAATTTCTCATTGATATTCTACAGAATCTATATATTTGGGGTTTTGGCCTTCTTTTGAGTTAGGTTGATTTGGTGATTTTTGATATTTCTTCTTGAGAAAACCCTGCATGGTTTGGAGACTGGAAGAAAACCCTCTTGAAGAAGACTAGCTACGATAGTTAGAGATCTACTCTGAATGGTGTTGTTGGAGATATCTTACTGGTATTTCACAGTGCATTTCAAGGGTTGAAGCTATCACTTTTGTGTAGTATCTATTAGAGACAAAATTGCAGGTTTTTGGGTTATATTGCAGATTTTTTGTGGAAGAGAAATAAGGACGCCATAACTGGTATTTCTTGTTGTACAGTAGAATTTATTACTCAATTCTTGGTGTGAGGTATCCTCATATTCTTTGGCGAGGGTTCGATTTCAGATTTGAGGATTTTATACAGCTTTGGGCGACTTCCAATCAATAATTCATGGCTTAGGTTAATGCCAAACCTGGTCTGAACTGCGAAATGCTACATGTGGAGTAAGATATTCAGGTGATGTTGCTATTTGTGGCTTCTATGCTGAGCAGTGATAGACATATGGTAATCATGGCATCCATTGTGCATTGAGTGGAAGCTGAGAACCTGGAAGTGACTTTGATGAGGATTTGTTGCAGCCAATATGCTTAGTTGTGGAAATACATTTGCTGCTGTAGAGTGCGTTGACAAATTTAATGTGTAGTTTACAACCATTTCTCACTGATTGTAGCTTGGTGACAGAGATAGATGTAATGTCCCCATTTTCATGAGCTTCAAAGTTTGAGGGATTAGCCTATTATTGTGTCCCTTGCATGCTAATTATTGTGGATAGAGGGTCTTCTGAGACAGAGGCTTGGTTAATGGAGGTTCTTGTTTTCTGTGATGTCCCCATTTTGAAATAGAAATTAATATTTTATTAAATAATAAAAGAAAATTTAATAAATAAAATGATATAATATAATCTATTATTAAAATAATAAAATAATATATAAGCATACTAATATATTATTACTTAAAAATATTATTAAGATAATAATAATAAAAATATGATATATAAATATAATATAATATGATATAATATATTGATGAATCAATATAATAATATTAATAAATTATTAAATATAATAAATAATAAATAAATAATCACACTATAATTATAATCTATTATTTTGTTTTTGATCTATAATGAGTTTATTGATATCAAAGTAGGAGAGAATACATAGGAAAGTAAAAGCTCATAGGCTTACATATTTGCAGGAGCCAATATCAGGCTTAGCAACACCACCTAAAGACACAAGAAGGGAGGAGAGCATGCATGTAGAGGACCATGAAAACTAAAGAAGCCTATGAGAAGAGAAGAAAGACAGAACCAGAGGAACGGGTGGGCAGAACCAACACAAAAAGGAAAGACAAAAAGGAGTCAGGCATTTGCATGCTCTTTGCCTTTGTGTTGTCCCCGTTTCATCCGAGGGACATCATCAAACACAACTTTCTCACGTTCCTCCTAAGATTTGCATATGTTGTCAATCAGAGCCTTTAGTCGGAGCCATTTCCCACTAATATCCAGCTGATAAGCCTCTTGGTCCACTTTTCCCCACCACCACAGAGAGGGAACACGGCCAAATTCAAAGCTGTTCTTCAGTTCCTCAAAACACTCACTGCAATCAAACCCAACACCAGGAACAACCCATTCAAGGATGGAGTCTGTAATGTCCCTTCATATTCTCCTTCTATAATAGCTTGCAAAACCGACGTTAGCACATAATATCACACAACATATATATATGACTCATACTCTACTCTAAGTTAGTAAGGGGGAATTTGACCCTTAAGGCTGCCTCTAGGTCGGGCTTCACAAAACTCCTGGCTTGAGAGACATTCGCTCCCTCTAAGCACTCGGGCTATCGACACGTCATCCCTAGAGCACTGCCCATAAGAATCTCTTGGAAGCAGCTTATTGCATTCCAAGCCTACGCATATGCATATGACTGGTCTTTAGTATATATACTGCCTACGTGAGATAATAATCTCGAGACTAGGGAAATGTTTTAATTTCCTCTAGCCCCCTCCAGATACGGGGATCCGTCCGTATCATCCATTGTTGAGATATTGAATCTCGAGACTAGGAAATTATCATAATTTCTTCTAGCCCCCTCTAGATATGAAATCCATCTTTTAATGAATACTTTATTCATTCTTTATGGCTCATATCATCATCAATAAACATATATATAATAATTTAAATCCACATTAGTAATATAATTGTAAATAATTCCTTACATTAATTATAATACAATTATCCATAAAAGAATACTAATGTTCTGAAATTAAATGTACACATAACAGATATATATATATACATATATTCATAAATATATTCTGAAGTTAAAACATAAACATATATATATATATATATATATATATATATAAATATATATACATATATATATTTATATACATTCCAAAATTTTAAATACAACATAAATAAATAAACATATATATATATATATATATATATATATATATATATATAAACATGAATAAACATTTGATTTTATACCTTAGTCTCTGCTGTATGTTGCAGATCATAACTGAGTCTTTTTTATTTATATTTCCTTTGATAAGCTGTCTTCCTCTTATTCTGTCAGTACATACATGTTTTTTCATAATCTATGATTCCATACTATTTGATACCAAACATACATATAAATATATTGTCTTGTCTTCTCTGAAATGGGTACCGTCACCTAATATAACTTTCTTATTTCCTCTTTATATCCCTTCCTCCTTTCCCTCCGTGAAGTGTCTGAGAATCCTTTTATATTTGTAATTTTCAAGAGTCGCACCTTTTTGACAAGGCACATCTTCTTAATATAATATAATTTAGTCTATTCATAACAACGGATAATTCCACTATCAGGCCTGTTATCTAATCATTGTTGTTAACAGCAACATACTTGGTATTATTTGCTTTATATTCCCGTGTATTTGATCAACGATACCTATTGGATCATCCAGATCCTTGTTTGACCGCTTAAAAGCGTTGGGTGGTATCGACTATAGGTTATCGACCCCTGATTTATGAGACAGAGATTGATCACAGGAGTCTCTCGGTATTCACAGCATTACTTATCCATAGATTGTAGTCCTTCTGCAAATCGTTTACGTTAGCACCAGAGATGATTAATAGAAATTCTGTGATGTTTGGTGGTTTATATTAACCATCATTAATCCTTGATATTCTGACTTATAAATGATACCCAGTGATCTCCGTTTCTAAATATGTAAATCACTAGTATTTGATGTTTGCTGTTAAGGTAAGAGTCACTCCACTAATCATTGTTCTGAGTTTTATTGTTAGCTCTGTTATTAATTAGTTATGATCAATATTCAAATGATTGTATCAATGGTGTAATTGTTATTTATTTATTTGTTTATATTCATATAAACTTAACTTAGATATTGTTATTATGAGTGGGGATATGTAATAATATATAAGTCATATATATGCTATATATATATTAGACTGTAGACATCTAATAGTATTAATAATTATGTGTCTTTTCTATATATGTTAAATTATTTCTTCTTCATTCTTAACCCCTCTATAAGGAGGCCTTCCCTGTTTCTTTATGTTAAATTATAGTTAATTATATATATATTTTTAATGTTATTATTTATTTACTTTGTAATTAAAATTATCTAACTATTATTTACTTATTTATTAGATCTTCATTATCCAGTTAGCATCTTTGATGACTTGTAAATAATATATGTTTATATATTTATATATTGAGATATATCAATATATCATTTGTACATCTATATAAGTATTCACTTATTATTATTTCAAATAATAATATTATAATATTAATAATAATATATTCTTCATTATAATAATCTAATATTATATGTTTGATAATAACATATATTGAATCTATATATTCATTAAATATTATTATAACTATTTTATATCATCCATCTATTTATCTTTATCGTCATGATCAGGAGGTTAACCAGGGACATGATAGAGTCGAGACCCAATAGCAAATCCTTGTCGAAGAGAAACTCCATCAGGCGCTTTACCTCCTGCTCAGGCTCACCTAATTGCAAGGCCCACGCCACCACCAAGGAGAGAATATCAACATTAGATCTATGCTTAGCAAAACATTCTTGATATTGACTACCTAAAACATCCAAGATAGCAATGGCAAGTGCCTCATTCTTCACATTCAATAACCCCAAAATGCGATCTTTACTGGTAGGTCCCTCGACCGATTTCTGCTGCTTCAAAGTTCTCACAGAGAATGTAGCCTCCATATCTTCCTTTGAGAAGTGAAAGAGAAAAAGGAATGAAGAAGAAAGAGCATTGGATGAACATAAATCAAGAGCGCAAGAGTGCAGGAGACGGTAGCAGTCAATCAACAGACAACAGACTGCCAAAAGGAACCTCATGGCATAGCAGAGTGCTATCAAACTCAAGCATAAACTGAACATTTGAACAAATCAAATGCAGGATGTCGAGGATAGAAAAGAACAACCTGACTCCTTGCAGTGACCGTAAGCGTAGCATCCCAAAGCAACATCAGTCAAGGAAGGAAAGAGAAACAAAGACATTCAGCATCAGGCTCATGAACCAACGCAAGACACGATTAGGAAACGCGGGCCACATCAACAGAAAGGAAAGCGCATACGAGCAGCATGCCAACAAGGCTCAGCGTAGTCAGGAGGGCCAAGACAAGCAAAAAGTAGGACTTGAGGAAAAAGAGAGAAACAAAGACTTGCACCATAGACATCTTAAGGGGTCAAAACACCATCAAATTTTTTTTCTGAGCACACCTCATTAATATTTTCAAGATTTATAGCTCATTTGGAGATAACATTAGCCTCTATATTGCCTTCCCTCAAGATATGACTTATTTTGAAAGCAGAGAAAGAAAGAAGATTAGAAATTTCCTCCATAACATTGACTAGGTGCCATGCCTTAACAAACCCATTCTTGATTGCATTCACAATAATTTGTGAGTCCCCTTCAAGATGAACCCGCTGAAGCTTCATCGAATTCGCCAATTGAAGAGCCAACAACGCTGCACAAGCTTCCGCAGAATTATTGGTGCCATCCTTTAATCGTTGAGCAGCTAAGGCAAGAACATTTCCATTAGAGTCTTTAACAATAACCCCAGCACCCGAAGGACCTAGGTTACCTCTTGAGGCCCCGTCAAAATTAATTTTAATCCAGCCATGATCAGGTTGCTCCCATTTAGCCTGCCCCCTTAAATTGGAAGGAGCATTAACATATTTTAGGCCCCCACTACGAAATTTCAAGCATGGCCAATTGCAATGGAGCTGTCTGTCAGTATTAGTATAAACAAATCTGCCATCCGTGGAGAGTAAAGCTGCCTTCATTGTTTCTTCAATAGCAGCACAAATTCTGGACATAACTCTACCAATGGGACGTTCTTTAGCTTGAAAAATCTGTCTGTTCCTTTCCTTCCACAACTCCCATATCACAATTGAAGGGTTGATCTTCCATAGTCCAGATAAAGCTGTAGGTTTAGAAGGGACCGGCCAACTCAAGAAAACATCCTTTAGCCCTCCCTGCAGAGGACCAATAAAATTCAACTTTTGTTTAATCATACCCCAACACTTAGCAGCAAAAGGGCACTGGAGTAGCATGTGATCAACATCTTCAGAGGCAGCCTTGCAAAGAACACACCTGGTTGGCCCTAGAAGACCAAACCTCTTTCTTCTTTCCGCAGTAAGGATTCTATTATGCACAGCTAACCAAGCAAAGGCCCCAGCCTTAGGAAGACAAAACCTATCCCAGAACAAGCTAGTAGGCCAGGGGCTGGGGACATTCTCCTCCTCAAGGGATAAATATCCCAACTTGACTGAGTAATCCCCACTATTAGACCGACACCAGATCAATTTATCATTTTGATCACACCTTATAAAACTTCTCTGCTGAAACAAGTCTGTCATAACATTCTTTTGATGATTAGTTAAGTTTAGAGCATCCAAACTTTTCCATTTCCAAACACAGCCAAGAGAAGAATCCCTACATTCCAAATAATCCGACACTCTTGAGCCCCAACAAGTAGTGAAGAGATTTCTCAGTTCATCAAGACTATTATCATCCTTTAAGATTGGATGGTTGTTCCAAGAATCCAACCAAAACAACGATTTAGAACCATCCCCAACATGCCAAGAAACATGTCTATTAATGATATGTCTGCAGTCTAAAATGAAATTCCAGATTGCCGAGCCTTTAGGAGGATTGTTAATAATAAGGATTCGTTCATCATTGAGAGAGTCTAAGTATTTAGAGCTTAGAATTTTAACCCATAATCTATCTAGTTGGCTGCAAAGAATCCAGACTAGTTTAGCTCCCAATGCCATATTCATCCTCCTCCAATCCTTCATACCAGCTCCACCTTGATGTTTCCTTTTGCATGTTTTCTCCCACGCTAGGAGGGGCCACCTATCACCATCCCCCGATCCATTCCAGAAGAACTTCCTCATCCTCCTTAAAATAGTGTTGAGAACCTTATGGGGAATCTTAAAACAACTCATTGAGTAAATAGGGATAGCAGAGATCACAGTTTGGAGGAGCAAGATCCTTCAAGATCTATTATTATTTATAATATATTATTCACATAGTAAATATAAATAAACAAAATAACATAATATAATCCAAAATACATGACTTTTGGAAAAAAAAGGGTATAAGAAAACAATTACGGGGAAAAAAGGAGGGAACACAGAAAATAATATGGAAAACTTGGGAGAAAATAATATAGGAGAAAATGATGGAGAAAATCTAGGAGAAAATGAAGGAGAAAATGAAGGAGAAAAGATAGGAGAAAATAAAGGAGGAAATGTAGGAGGAACTCAAGGGAGGAAAAAAGAATATACGAAAAACAAAGGAGAGTAAAAGATAAAAGACTTTCAGCGAAAATTCAACATGGTGGTATGTCATTTAATATAAATAAATTCTTTATATATATATATATGAACATTTCTATTTTCATTTATGTATATATATATATAATTAAGATATATATGTATATATTATGAAAATTCTTAATCAATACATTCTTGAGTAATTCTGGATTTCTTTTATGAATAAATCTAAAAATAATGATTATATAATCAACATTAAGGTTTGTACATTTTTATGTCCACCATAGATGATGATATGGATTCCATATAAAATGAATCTTATATTCATTAGAGATGGATCCCCATATTTGGAGGGGGCTAGAGGAAATTGTTATAGTTTCCCTAGTCTCGAGATTGTTATAATCTCACGTAGGCAGTATATATACTGATGCCAGTCATATGCACATGTGTAGGCTTGGATAGCATTTATTGCTTCCAAGAGATTCTTATGGGCAGTGCTCTATGGGATGACATGTTGATATCCCGGTTGCTTAGAGTGGTTCTTATATCCCTCAAGCCGAGAATCGGGAATTCTGTGAAGCTCGACCTACAGGCAGCCTTAAGAATCAAATCCCCCCCTTACTAAAGTGTAATATTTTGTACTAACGTTGATTTTGCAGGAAATTATAAAAGGAGAATAAGAAGGGACATTACATTTTCTCTAGAATTCAGTATGTTTCAGTTTGGTTTTCGTTTGGCTCAGATTGGACTTCGATTAGGCTTAGTTTCATATACTTACTATTTATAGTAAGTCTGAGGTTGATAGAGATGGACCCTTTCAATTTTTAGAAAGGCACCTTGGTTAGCTGTGAATGCAGTGGGTTATCTCTTGGTTTTGACAGAATCTAGAAACAATGAGTATTTTGGGAGTTATGACATTTTAATTATTAATAAAGTAATACTTCATTAATAATTAATTAAAAGGTGCACATAATTAAATGTTATTTGACTTTATTATTAAAAGGGAATTATTTAATGATTATAAATTCAAATTATAAAGTGCATATGAGGAATAATGTAAATTGCCAATTTAAAGGGAAATATAATAAACTATTATATTTTAAACATGGCAACAAAAGCAAATATTCTTAAATGCCTAAGTATGCTTTAAGTTTTGAAAAGTGCGACCAAGAAGCATCCAGCTGATTTGCATTTGAGAATTATAAATGCATTCAATGCAAGGGAAAAATCATTCTATTGTGCATTTGATTTTGGTGAATTGTGTTGTTGTTTGAGAGCCAAGGATTTTCAGATTTCAAGGGTTTGACGAATTGATAATTCTCAGATGTTCAAGCACTTTGAACTGGTGAAACTATCCAACGAATTGTGCCTAGAGTTGGTTTCATTCAGAGCCAACATTGTGCCATGAATTGCAATTGTATGTGTGAAGGATTTCAGCGATTTTTTTTAGGGAATTAATATAGAGACAGAGGTTGGTGTTTACTGCAAATTAAGAAAACAATTGGGAGCTGCGTTGGGTTTTTATAGGCTGCTGTGGCTTCTTCCTAGGCTCGGTAGCTTATGTTTGAGGTGGCTGCAGTTTGTGTACTGATTTGCATTTGAGATATTGGTAGCCGCAGGACATATAAAGCAGTGTCAGATCTGTTAGAGGCTGCGTTTGAGGTTTATAGGGCAACATTGTCATCTTGGAGGCATATTTAGTTGTTTGGCGCCTTCTCATCTAAGTTTGGGAGCTGTAGAAACAAATTGTAATCACTTTCATAAGGCTGTGTACAAATCTGGAGTGTTTACATGCATGCGATTCTTTCCAGGTTCTTCTAAAACAATTTCAAATATATATCATCTGCATTGCATTCATACTTGTAAATATTTCTTTGGAAAGGAATGAACAAGCCGTTGAGAAGAAATTAAATTAAGATAATGAAATATGAATGCTTAAGGAATAGTTTATTTAACTTTTCAAATTTTGTAAAGAGCCTGCCTGGCTCTTTGCTGAAGATATTATTTATTTCTGAATTTGCTTGCGAAGTTTTGTGTTTTTCTTTTTAACAATAATTAACTTATTGAAATTTTCCAGAATTGAGTAATATAGAAAACAATTTATTTCAAACTTCAACACTTCACTGGAAATGATCACATTCATCAAATTTATTCTTATTTTTCAATTGTCATACAACATAACAATTAACAATGGTAAATGAGCACCTTTTTTGAAAAAATAACCAGCTGGAGATGAAACGCAACCCTTTAGGATTGCACGCTAGCTGTCAAGAAGTAAACACAGCCCTCCAAACATGTGCATGGGCTGCCAGGAAGAAACGCAGCCTCTCAATGATGATGCACAGGTTGCTAAGAAGACACGCAGCCTTCCAAGGGAGTCACGCAGCCTCTTGGTGAAGCACGAGCTGGCTGTGAAGAGTTACGCCAGCCACCAAATGAAAAAAAGCAGCTTCCTTTTAATGAAGTCTGCAGCTCTTTAATGCCTTACGCTGCCTTCAGAAGGAATCGCAGCACATGTAGAAAATAAAACAGCCTTCTACCAAATACAATAACCACTTGGAAAAAATCGAACCTTCTCTATAATATAGTAATTGTTCAAATCTCCTCAAATTTGATATACCTTAGCATCAAATTTGAATTCATAGAGCCAGCAATGAAATTTCCAATAAATCAGTAGCAAAATTCACCATCAACATGTGATGATTCAAATTGCAGAATGAAGAATCAGTCCTCAAACCCTAGCCATATTTCTCCACTTCCAATTTTCACAAAAAACACAAGTCCATGAATAAATTCGATTTTCTCCAAAGGCTCATTAAAAAATTGTGGCTTCTTCCACACACTTTTCACTTAAGAGGCTTCTCGTTTACACTTTCAAATTATAACATAAAGATATGTTATTTACTAAGTTTAACTTAATAAATAACTCTAATAACATTTAAGCTTCATTAAATGCTCAATAAATGCACCTAGCTGCTTACACCTCAGAACTGCCTCCTCTGCCCTGCTAAAAATAGCCACTGCCCCAAAATAGACTTACTAAAAATAGTAAATCTATCACAAAGACCCTCAAAACTCACTGTCAGCTCATGAGGGTTGCGATGATGAATTGACCATGCTCAGCTATAGGAGCCTGCTAAAACTGGGACATTACAAATTTCATGCATTTGTATATGTTTGGGAATTTGCAAAAATCATTTAAATTCAAACAAGCAAATCATATACACTCAGAAATCAGAACTTAGACATTGCATGCCAACCGTTTAACGAAATGCACATGACACAAAGGTGAAGATTTAAAAGCATTATTGCAAGGGATATTATAGTGGTTAAGTTAGAATCAGTTGGGGTTCTTACAATAGAAGTCACGGAGGCATGAAGAAGCTCATCGCCATTCCTTTTCTGTGTGCTGCAATTTCATCAGCAGTCTACTTTATGTAATGCTGAGTTCATAAATATCAATTTCAGACTTCTTGTAATAAGGTTAGTCTCTATGTTATTGCTCTTTACCTACTTTTGAATAAACATTATCATTTATGTGGTTGCAATTGGGTATCTTAAATATTCAGTCCAAAAATGATTGACTTCCACTTCTGAGCAAAATGCACTTCAAATAATCAGAAATATTAAACTCTACAAATGACTGTTCTACCATTCACACAGAGTGCAAACTGTTTGTTGTTATGTCCTGGTGAAGAATGCAATCAGCAAGGGTGCTAACTGTTTGATGTAATTCCTACATAACTGAGCTGGTGAAAGAAGTGCAAAATTTAAGTGCAAATAGGGTAGAACAGTATTGTGCAGTGCAACACCTCAATTTGTTGGGTGCACAAAAAAACAACAACAAAGGTAGTTGGCTTCACAAAAATCTATGTGAGAGAGTTCCAACAAAGAGGGAAAAACTCCTGCTCCTCTAGCGTACAGAAACAGATAAAGAGCAGCACAACAGGGAAAAGAGTTAGAGGGGTGCACTATAATGTAGGTCAAGTTACAACATCTAAAGAATGCTGCAATAACATATAAATAGGAAAAAAGTGAACAATTATTAAACTAATTTAAAAAAAAGGGTTTGCAACTATAATTTTTTTTAAACCAAAACACCTAGGGTTTGTTCATAAAAAAAGTAACACACCTAGGGCTTGTTCTTTGGTCCTTTAAAACAAAATAGAGAAAGAAAAAAGAAGAGTCAAAGAGAACTTGATTTTTGTTAAGAAAACAATTTTTTTTTTTTGAATCACAAACTTACATCTTAAATAGAAATTGATTTTTTGTTAAGAAAACAAAAAAAACCTTTGAAACACAAACTTACATCTTAAATATTCCTTAAATTCAATGGTGAGTTTTTCCCAATCCTTTGTAGACTCCTTTAGGTGCGCCAAAAGTAGCTACAAACCTGCCCAAATGTGATTCAACCATCGATTTTTGCTCAATCTCCTTGCTGGTTTCCCTTCAATGTAATCTAATTTTTGATCAAAACTCTCTTTCTTCCTTCTCTTTTGGCTTGAAAATGAAATGAAGTTTCTTTTAGGGCGTAGGAGACAAATATAAGACAAACTTTTGTGTGACTTGCTTTTTTGTTTATGTTTTTGCCTCATCCAGCTGTGTTTACCTGCTGGGGTAAACTTAGTATTGCACAGACATCATACGGGAAATATAATAAACACAGAATATATCAGAGAATAGTAAATACTTTCATTAATCATTCCAGACTGGCAAGTACATTTATATCATAATGATTATACAATAATATCCCCCATGTCCAACCTTCGAGAGAGTATATAAAGTACCCGAAGGGCCATGACCGAAACGTCGTGACGTAATTGTCTAACCTCTCGGTCACTAACGACCGAGAGTAACATAATACTTTACTAACATAATAACCCGTATATATAATTATCCCGACAACATCATCCCCCCCAAAAAAACAAGTCGTCTCCGACGACTTACAACAACAGGGAGATGAAATACACCACATAGAAGAAGAAAATCACTGAGAAGGGGCAAAGGGGCATCCCTGAAAAAGCTGAAGTGCCGCCCTCCCTAGCAATGCTGCGTCCAGTAGGTCTTTTCCGTCACATCCCATTCCTCTCGTGCCTGCACCAAACTTGTCTCCAAAACATACTGTTCAGCTATAGCCTCCGCTAACACCATACTGTCTCCCTAGCCAATCTGACCTTGATAGCCACCCGTGCCAACTTCTCTACTTCCAACTCTTGGGTACGCTGAGCCAAGTGTTGCTCTACTGCCTCCAACTGGGTGGTCAGCTCCTCCCGAGCTCTCGATGCATCCACCAAGACAGTCTCACATCCAGCCAACACCTACTCCAAGTGCCTCAAAGCGTAGTACCCCTCTTGAAAGACTTGCTCCAGTGCTCTCTTCACCTCCGGCATGCAAACACTCCATGCCTGTAGCAACTCTGATCTCATCAACAGGTCACATTCTCCAAGGGCTGATAATTGAATCGACTGGGGGTCTAGGGGGCAACGCCCCCAGCGGGGTCGAGGGGCAGCGCCCCCGCGGGGTTCTGGGGCAGAGCCCCAGACGCGCTCCCTGTTGCGGTACAGGGCGGGGTCGAGGGGCAGCGCCCCCGCCGCCAAGACCAATTTAGCACCTTCAAAGTCAATGAAACACACTATTTTTGTGATTTTCGTCTGCTCCCATGCTCTTTTCTGCAAACCGCTTATGTTTCCATTACTTCTTGCTCATGCCCTTCCCTTTGGTACCATTCGTTCTTCAATGAGCTGCTTTGTTTTGTCGTCGTTTTTTTTTTTTTTTTTTAGAATACCCAATGAATTTCTTCCTTCATGCTTTCCTCTTCACACGTCCCAATGCCGTGCTCGCATGATGGAAACGCAGCCGTATAGGTGCCTAATCAGCTTTTCCGTGAATGGCCATACGGCCAATATCAATACACACTCGCTGTCTCCTTTAATTTGACTGCCGTACGGTCGATGTTATAAACCCTCCACTCCCGCAACCTGTACGGTGACGTACCTTCAGCCTTGCGGTGTTCTGCGCTCTCCGTATAGCGGGTTAGACTGCTCAGCGTGAATGCCGTACGGCGGGTTCATCTCTTATACGCGTTCACGGTTTTGTTGCCATACGGTGTACGACGTTTTAAACTTGTGTGCTCGTCTCTTCTTCCGTATGGCGCCGTACAACACTTTGTAACTGCCGCAACCACAACAATGATACCGTACGGTGCCGTACTTCCTTGCTACCGTACGGTGATAACACTTCAAAAAAAAATTAAATATTTTTATTTATTTTTGCTGCGTCGTACACCCTTCTGTGCCGCGTCTTGTTTGTCGTACGGCAGTCGAATAATGTATTTTATGGCCTTTTTAAGCTTTTCATGTGCCGTACGGTGCCAGTTTGCTTGTTTCTTTCTTTTTCTTTTTTTTTTTCTCATTTTTTCCATTTTTTTTTTTTTTAAATTTTATTTTTCCACCGTACGGTCATGCATAGCCATACGGGTAGTTTTCAATTTCTTGTCCGGAGGCTTCTCTGGTCGTCGCCTGTCTGACCGCTCGAGTTCTTTTCCATCCTCTCGGTTGCTCTGTCCCTCCTCTCGGGTCCATCCTCTTCGAGGAAGGTTTCAATTTGGTCATGTTGCCGTCATGTATTCGTTCGTCGAGAGTCCACAGAGTGTGCAGTCGTTCCCTCTCCCTGTCGCCGAGTCTATTTTCAATGGCGATCCAAAGACTTGGAACCATAAGTTCTACAGGGACCACGACCTCTTGCCTGTACATAAGAAGAAAAAGGAGAATCAAGATTTTGAAGACTGCGGTCCTCCACACAAGATTCCAGTTGTCTCCCATAACGATGGGTTTCAGATTTCTCTCATCCCCAAGATTTATTTTTTCCAACTTTGCTTCTTTGTGCCAGATGGGTTCCTCCTTCCGAAACTCTTGGGCAGGGCTTTCTTTCTTTTCGACTTCCCCTTCTCGGTATGCTGTATATTCCGGAGGGAACTCACTCTCGGCTTCCTCAATCTTCAATATGTTGCAGGACGACGGAAATAATTCATAATCACCCATTTGCCAGTGGAATAGACCGTCCATCGAATCTGTATCATCCTCCACTTTCAGTATCCCTTCGGCATTAGGTTCCATGTTTCCTTCCTCTCCGCCCATCCCGTCGTCTGACTCTGAATCGGATGCCATTTCCTCCCCAACCATTTGCGTGTTGAGGTCCACTACAAACTTCCTTCCCCCCTTTTCAAATGCGAGGGTGTTTTTCTTCCAATTATGATTGGCTCGGGCCGTCACCAACCACCCTCTACCCAGGATGGCATCATACCCCTTCTGCTTAAGAGGGATTACAGCAAAATCTAAGGTGAAAGGCTGGGTTCCAATAGTCACCTGCTGCGCCATCAGTGTACCGAGAGGCTTAATACCGTGCTGGTTGGCCCCCAATAAATTGAAAGTCGATGGCCACAGCGTCGGTTTCCCCAAGCTTTTCCAAGTTTCTTCCGGGAGGACATTGACGCCCGACCCACCGTCGACAATTGTGTTCGTGAGGATGGTACCCAAAATACCCATCTCCACCACTGCGGGATTCCGCCCATTATTTATCGATAGCGTCATGGGGTCGGCTGCAGAGCCACTCGTGATCTCCGTTCGTTCAACCGTGCTTGCTAGAATGTTTTGGCCAAGGAATAGAGCCGTTTTGAGATGCGGCATCGTTTCCAATAGGTCCTTGACCTTTATTGGTACCTCCAATTGCATTATCTGCCTTAAAATATTTTGTTCGGCCATTGCTCGAGTAGAAATG
This sequence comes from Chamaecyparis obtusa, assembly GCA_027943335.1. NCBI lineage: Eukaryota > Viridiplantae > Streptophyta > Pinopsida > Cupressales > Cupressaceae > Chamaecyparis > Chamaecyparis obtusa. The sequence goes on along the minus strand of BSBK01010209.1, from coordinate 154,607 downwards.
CCGACATCTGTGGAGTCCCTTCGGTCCTCCATACCCTTCGCGATCTCAGCCTTCGCCTCGAGCATCCTTTGTTTCTCTGTCGGAGGGTGAGGATATGTGGCCTTCTTCATTTGCCCGCGTGTGATTGTGAGGACCTTCTCCGTGCCCCCTCGTTCCATGTCTAGGATGTTGCAGCGGGCTTCGGACAATTAGCATCCTCATGGTTCCCCGGTCCGCACCACCGACACAGTTTTAGTGGAGCGGTAGCCTCATTCTGACAGTCACGGGCATAATGTCCCCATTGGTTACAACTCCTACATTGTATCATGGGCCTCCCCTTCGCGTCATACTGGACCCGCGGCTTGTTCTCATCATTGCCTCGGCCTCCCCATCGGTTGTTTCCATACCCGCCGGATGATGGAGCATTTTGTTGTCCGCCAGTACCAGACGTGGAAGGTTGCTCCTGTGCATAGAGCACTTGTTGATTTCTCGCCCTCAGGTTGTAGGGACATTCTTTAGTGGAATGTCTTGCGATTTGGCAGATATCGCAAAAAGCCTTCTTTGGACAAGAACCTTTTGTGTGGCCTGCTTCCTTGCAGTCTATGCACCACACCGTATCTTCTCCTATCTTACTGGTACTTCCCTTGGCGGCCTTGAGTTCTTTCATCATTCTTTCAAGGTCTTTTTGCAACGCGAGTACTTTCTTGCTCGACCCATCCTCACTGCTTTCAGTCTCCGAGTCATCGTCAGAAGATGACCTCATCTTCTTGGAGGTCTTACACTCACTCTCTAAATCCATTGCTCGGTTGTATGCATTATTGTACGAAGTAGGTGGAACTATCTTCATTTTCTTTCGTAGGGAGGTTTTGAGTCCCTCTATGAACCACCTCTTCTTCAGTTCGTCCGCTAGGGCCGACTCCATCTTCCTGATGAGTTCTTTGAGTCGCCGTCCGTATGCACGGACGGACTCATTCTTCGCTTGCTTAGTGTTGTAGATTTCCGCTAATATCTCATTATCATCTCGTAACAATTGAAACTCTGTCTGGAAGGCCTTTTTGACCTGGTCCCATGTCGTCAGGCTCGTCTTGTCAACATCCGAGTACCAATCAATGGCACCTTCCCTCAGTGTTGTAGGGAACTGGCGGATCCATTCATTCTTGTCAGTTACCCCGTGCGCAGTCCATATAGTTTCGCACGTTCGGCAGTGCCGAACTGGATCTTCCTTCGATTGTCCCGTGAACTTTGGTAGCTTCTGCTTGTTCACCGCCATGGTTGGCCGCGGTGGAGGTGGCGCGCTGATGCCACTCGTATGCGCACCTCCTTGAGTACTATGTGTATTGTTCACCGATGGCACTTGCCCTTGCGGTAGTTGTGTGACTGGTGGGACCGTACTGTGCGGGGTTCTCGGTTCCAACGGAGGGTCTGCTGGTGTGCTCGTGCCACCCTCTGCAGTATCACCCTCTCCGCCGGTTTGGTTCTCTGCACCTGGTGTACGGAGACCCACCTCAAACCGTACTCTCTCCTCTTGGAGAAAGGCTCTTCTCGCCCGTGTCTCCTCAAGTAACTCTTCTCGACTCTGCACTCTCCGTTCCGAAGAAGTGAACTCCTCTTCGGCTTCTGCACCCTCCGTACCACTTCCGAGGTCCCCTTCGGGCAACCCTCCGGCAAGCTGGTCTTTGGCAAGTTGCCTTAGCCTATAGCGACGTTCACACTGCTGTGCGGAGATTAGAGCTGCGTGTGCGGCCTCTTCGTCATCATTTCTCACTTTTCTATTTCTATCTTTATTTAAAACATTGGGCATAAATCCTTTCCTCACTTCTCTTCCCGAGTACGTCTAGGCAGCGGCGCCAGATGTTTACCTGCTGGGGTAAACTTAGTATTGCACAGACATCGTACGGGAAATATAATAAACACAGAATATATCAGAGAATAATAAATACTTTCATTAATCATTCCAGACTGGCAAGTACATTTATATCATAATGATTATACAATAATATCCCCCATGTCCAACCTCCGAGAGAGTATATAAAGTACCCGAAGGGCCATGACCGAAACGTTGTGACGTAACTGTCTAACCTCTCGGTCACTAACGACCGAGAGTAACATAATACTTTACTAACATAATAACCCGTACATATAATTATCCCGACAACAAGCTGCAACCGAGTCTTCCCATCAGGGCTCGCCTAGACTCAACGATTTTTGCAAGTGCCTAGCTGCTGAGTGTCCTAGACTTGTTTGTGTTCACCTGCCTTAGGATTCACCAGTCTAGCGCGATTACTAGTGAGTCTGGTAACAACTTGAACAATACTTTTAATAGTCTTATAGGTATAAACAATCTTAACACCTCCCCAAAATCTTAATGCATGAAGCACTTATGTATAGGTTTTTACGAGATGTTTGCATGCGATTTATTCAAGATAAATAAGAGCACATAAGATAAGATAACTTTATTAATGTCCAACAAGAGATCAACAAGAGGGTCCATTGGACTACCAAAACAATGCAGAAGGACAGCACAACAAGACCACCAAACGGTGTTCGGGGAAAGGAAACAAAACCACAAAAGCACGACCTGACAAATCAAACCGCCCAACTAGCTGCTCCGAGCAACTGAGAAAAAATCCAGAATTGAAGGATAGGCCCTAGAGTGGGAAGGGACCTCAAGGCGTCGTTGAAGACCTTTGGAAGAGAGGGTAGAAGGCCACTGCTGTGTGAAGGATTTGCGAGACGCATGGTCTTGAGAGGCCCATCCGGGGGGTCAAGCGGCCGCTTGGCACCTTGCACCGGGGAGACCATCGTGAAGAATGAGGTGATGAGCTGATTGAAGTTCCTATCTTAGCAATCAAAGAAAGCGTTAAATACAATTTTTTTTCAAATATTGTCTAACACAAGAAATCTTGAAATAAGATGCCTATGAATAAATCTTCTAGAAGATAATCTAACAATAATAATCCTCTAATAGTAGTGGCTGGAAGTAGCTAGTCTAATAGTGAATAGCCCTTCTCAGTGATCGTAATGCAACTTCATTGTTTTGGCCATGACAAATCCTTTGAAGACACTTGAAACTCTAATGACTATCTTCAAACAATCTTGATGACTTGAATTAGACTTCTTGATAGTGCACTGATGAACTCTTCTCATCGTTGAAACTTTGCAAAACTTGACGCCTTTAAACCTTAGGGCTAATCTATCATTGACATAATTGTTAATGTATCCCCCAACATTGCAAATCAGACCAATGACATTAAGATGCCTTGAATGAATTGTGAAGGACACGATAAGACTTTATGTATCTTATCAAACAACTATACATGTGATGACTGAAACATGTTGAAATGCTGCAATCCTCATCAAAGTCTAGTGAAACGCTTTTTGATATCAGATTTATAGATAAAAGTAAACCTAATGAAGATGTTGTATGAAACCCCTCCATTTAGAACTATCATATATACTACCAATGGTGAATAATGAAACTCTAAATCAAGTCCTCACCTTTGTAAGTGTGATGTCCCCATCTTTGCACTAATGTTATAATAGCAATAAAATACTTACATACAGATAGTTAGTAGTGATTTATACATAGCAAGTAGATAGTTGGAGTAATTAAAGTATTAGGAAAATTGTGAAGTCTTATAAATAAGACGATTTTCCCTTAGTAACAGTAAGAGATATGAGGATGCATCAGATGACAAATATCTCCATCAAGCACTACCAAGCTCACAAGTTAACAAAGATGACAATATTAAGGACAACCATTTAATCAACATTTAAATCATGATTATACTATTCCATCAGAATAGTAAACCCATGATCAAGCATGTTGACAAGATGACATCCCATGTCAATTATTATCCAAGTAACAAGGAAAAAGCATGGTACTAAATGAAGATATAGACCATCTTAACGCATCAACACAATCATGATACCAAATGAAGATAGTAAGTAGCATGCTCATTACATCATAAGGACAAGTCCTCTTGGATATTTCTATTATATCAAGTAAGAAGATCATCTTTGTGGAAGGAGAATTGGATTAAGTTATCAAGCAACAAATAATGATCAATCTTATGAGTAGACATAAGTAATTGTAATGTCCCCTTCTTCGTGCTAGGCCATTTTGGCGTTCGTTTAGTCTATCTCCCCATCCGGATAGGCTAACGGCTTCTTTCAGAGGATGCCAGCCAGTCACAAGTTTCAGTGGGCGAATATTTATTTAATTGAGATCCCTTTTCTGTAGTTAAGTCACTTTATTTTATAAAGTGAGGTTATAAAAGTCACTTTTTGTCTTAAGTCGCTTTATATTAAAAGTAACTTAAAGTGAGCGTACTTTATCCCACATTGCTTAGTTTTCCGTGCTTTCCCTCACTTTGAGGTTATAAAAGTGTAAAGTATGCCTTGGGATTGGCACCATGGATTTTATAAACAAAAAACAAAACATGTTGCTTATGTACTGGTTATATTTCCGAGGACGCAAACCCTTTGGAAATTGTGAGAGGTTGGACGTAGCCCCAACACCTCATTAATGGTGAGATCATACATACTTCACATTGGAATTCAGGGAACAAGATAAGGTCAGTTTTGTACTCCAACAATTTTAGCATCATTCTCAGCATTTAAAGAATTCGACATTTGAGGAAGATCAGGCCGTACGACATTGATCTGCTATTTGGTTAGAGCCTCCGTGGAGGGAAACCAGATTATTTACTAGGCACTACCCGCAATACCATTCTTGGCAGTAGGATACCCTTAGAGGTATTGTTTGGAGAAGGAAATACCCCACGCACTGTATCTAACTAAGTGTTGTTGCGGTATACTGGAGAGCGTGATTGGGAAGTCACAACATTTTATTTGGTTGAGTTACAGGACTGAGAGTGCGGGTGAGGAAAACATCTAGCTTTATGTTTCCTCTTAGTAGCGTCGGGTGTTAGAGACCCGACAGAATACAACTAAGGCGGGAGCAGGGGCGCTGTTAGTTCCCAACACCAATCGAGAGACACCCAGTCGCACGGGAAGCACAGTATAGACCCAGTATTGACGTGTAGCACTAGCTCGAGTGTAACAGTGGGAACGGGTGACGGGCTGGGTTGGATTCACGCGACCTTTGTTACATGCCCAGTTTGCACTCAACAACCAACATAGCACCAGGCGCTATGGATACCTACACGCATCATCGAAGGTGTTAGCCGTCAATCACACACTGCAACAGATGTCCACACCAGACTAGTCAACGCAGGCATTTGCATGCTCTCGGGATCAGTACTCACATACACATTTGGTGATATTACGTCTAGGTGAAATTTGTAAGTTCAAACTTGAAATTTGTCGGAGACCTCTTGTATTTACTGCATAACAATAAGATTATCTCTGCAACGTCTCATAATTTGGTTGAATCTCAATATTGGAAGGCTCTCAGCATTAGAGGTAGTTTCGTATTCATGTGTTATCTGTGCAAATTGTATGAGCAATCCGAATGCTATATTTCTTGTTTAAGTTAAAACATCCATTTAATATACGTAACTCCAATATAACAAGACATCACTAGTAAACTGTATCAAACACCTTCAGCAGAGAGGATAAAAAATACATAACAGATAGAGATAGAATATTAGAGTGATCGTTATACATCAGTCAACATATAGATGATACACCATTATGAAATAAGTAGAGCAGTCACATACATCCGATGGAGAGAAGATGAAGTCGATCATCATTGCATATTAATCGTAGTTATCCAAGTAATCGATAAGACATGCTATCTATGGACAATTGGCCAAGAGAAGAGTTATATAATTAATGATCCCATGAACATTGACAGTAAGCATCCGACCATTCCAAATCGGTATACATGAAGCCAGATATATTATTGATGATGGTTAGTGGCTATTATTAGTCTTTGAAGATATCAAGTATGATATGATATGCAGATTGGTGATTAGTAAACATATCAGCTAAGGCATATACATTTGGAGAAATTGATGACATCGAATTGTATTAGTTATAATGTTAAGCAGTATCGATTTAAGGGAGAATAATCAAATGATCAGTCATGAATATCGCTAATGATTGATAAGCAAGGAATTTGTTATGCATGATAATGACAACGGTTAGATATAAAGACATCGATTATGTTAATCAATATCCATTTGGTACAAAGACCAAGTTGGTTGTGTTATGAAGAGGCACGATTAAGGTTAATAATTGTAGCGATCACAAGCAAAGGCAATTTGCATATTAAAGTAACTAATTATTTATAAAGTGATGCGATTTGCATATTAAGCAAAGATGCAATTATAAAGAGACTTGGGACATGTCTCTTAGATGCAACCTATCCATTTGATCGGCAAGATATAAGAAGGCCATTGATCACACTCCATCAAACATCAATTCAGAAACCTTTATCTCTTGTTCGTATCCTTTATTGGTTCTGCTCATTTGAGCATCAGCCTTTTGACATATTCCAGTTGCATAGTTCAAAGCTAATAATCTGGGAAAACACCATTGTTGCAATAGCAAATTGAGAAACAGCATCATCATTGTTGTTGCAAGAACATATCTATAGATCAGAGACAACAACTTATCACTATAAGCGATACACCCCTCTTGTTGCACATTCAAATTGATACATCAGACATTGTGGCATATTCTTAATTGCACAATCATATCGACATATCAGACAACAAATATTGCTATAAGCAATAATTGGAAAGTGATTGCATGATGTTGAAGGATCAATATCAGACATAGCACATCAAGGAGATTCATTGCATTACCTATATTGATATATCAGGAAGAGCAGAGATCTCTATATATCTGCAGACTGGAATATCTTAACTTTGCATAATCCCTAAAGTCATATCAGATACAGCAGTGATCAATATATATATATATATATATATATATATACAATTGTACAAGTTAAACATTCATAAGTGGTATCATAGATCATAATTCATAGTGATAATTGAGACTTGAAGGAAAGAGGTCTCTTGCAATTGATTTTGCAAGTTAATTGTCACAGTTTCCTAAGTTATCACAAAAGGGGACATTACAAGTGTTATCAGTGCATTGCATTTTGGAGATTAAATTTCATTGTTCCTAAAAAGGAACATTACAGTAAGCCTGCAACACAACTTATAGAAAAATCTCTGATATCAGCTGAAGATCCAATTATCTATAACTGAAACTTGTCAAGGAAATCAAAACTTTTACAAAGCATTCTTCTTTCTCATGGATAAATAACTTTCGAGTCCTAGCTGCTCTTGATAATCTGCAATTTGATGTGTAGAACCCTTAGGCATTTGGATAAATTGCTGTTTATACACTTTGAATGATTCTGTCCTTAATTTTTTCTGTTAACCAAATCTACTTAAAAAGTCTGAATATGGTGGTCAAATGATTCACTGGTTCAAAAAGTTGTACCTACTTTGCTGGATGTGTTTGTAAATGGAGAAAATGAATGTTGCAACTTTTGAAAACCTGCAACTCGTTGAAACTTTAACACCATTTGTCTTGGCGTATACTTGAGTAGTCTCAATCATTTATGTCTGCAAAGTTGGAAAAGTCTCCAATTTTGATGCTTTCTGTCAACATGGAACACTCTTTGTATTGGTATGCTCCATGCATCTAGATGCCCCATTTTTACATGGTTACAAATTTTGCTATGCTGTTTCTATCGGTGCATGCCAATGGGATTGGTCACTTTCAAGTCAAATGCTTTTTTGGGAACATTCAGTGTATTGTAACAATCCACTATCTTGGATGTCATTTTTTGATGTTTTTCACATTTTGGGAACACTCAACGCATTAGATATAGATGCCCATGTTTGTGTTTTGAGTTAAAATTGGATGTCTTTTAACCAAGGAACATGCTTTTTGACTTATTGTGCCTTTTTGTTATGTATTGAAGTTTACATTGGACAACTTATAGCTAGGAATACTTCGAGGGTCACTTAAGTCACTTTTTCTTCTAATTTTTAGTTGACATTCGACAACTTATAAAAAATGAGTGCTCTTTTTAACTTATTGTCCCCTTTTCACTTAAAGTTCACTTGAAATTGGATGCACAATGGAAAAGAGGCTAGAGCGCTCCAATACACTAGATGCCTGTTTTTCATGACTTGAAACTCAATAAGTGTCATTCTTTTGTTCAGGTGCATTTCAATGGTCTTAGAGGCCCCCTTTTCATTTTTATATGCAATTTTGGGTCACTTAGTGCATTGGCATGCTACAATACACTGAGATGTTCCCTTTTCCGTGCCGATTTGCATCTTTCTGCTCATCCAAGCTTCAACCATTGTCTTGTTTCATGCAGTGGAGAGTGTTTGTTGTTGGCTGTGCAAAGACATTGGTTAGAGCCTGAAAATGTCATTGATGAACATGGAAAAGGACTGGATAGCTTCCAAAATGGGGAATGACAAGGATTGACTTCAAAAAGGATTCAATATGAATCTCTTTTATAGACACAACGCCTGTCAATGGAATGTTGTTCAGAATATTTAGTAAATTTGAATTTGAAAATTTATTATCTGATGTAAAAGGATATAAAAAATTATTGAATTTTGATGGATGAAATGGCAAACTTTGAAAGAGTGAAGAATTATACCCCCTGACTTTATTTTCCATTCTTTCAAATATGCGAGATTTTCCAAGATTTTACCTATAACTCCTTGAATAGGAATTTTGTGGAAAAATCGTACTCTTCACGTATTCGCAAAAAACAAAGACTTACAACCCAAAATATGAATGAAAGTCTCCTTATGATTTGATTTAGCATTGATAGGAATGAATCTTGTAAACTTTCCCGCAAATTTCTTGATTTTGCAATTTCTATTCAGTGTCAAGAAGCCCTTGTCACTGATTCTGGCCATGAAAACTTTGTCTTCGCTCCTTAAAACTTTGGATGGTTATCTCTCTGTGTATGGTATTGTCATAGGACAGACTTATCTTTAGACGATCTACTTAACCTTAGTCAAGTCTATCAAGACAAGATCCACAGCTACTTTAAATTTATAGCACACTATAGCATTCACCACATAAGCATCCTCAATGACACACAAATAACAAAGAGACATCACCACAAGACATGGATGGTACAATTAGTGTACCAATTATTAGTTTAGCATGTAAGACTTGAATAATAGATGAAATACAATTCCCATTTATTTAACAACATGAATGCTTGGGGGAACTATCTTCTATGAACTCATTTATGTACAGAAGTTGAACTTTATAAATTGGATGGTTCTCAAGAAATCCTTTTGGTTCAAAATGATGTTTCATTGATTGGTCCTTTTGGTTTATTGCTATGAATTGTTATCTTTGCCTGCAGTTTTGAGTTTTTGTTTGCCCTTCCCTTGGAATTTTGAAGCAAATCTACCCTTCAAGTTAAAAGGGATACCGTGTTTTATATTTCAAGGCTTGAATGTCACTGTCCAGAATTCAGTGTATTATGTATATATGTAATAGACAGATTTATGTAAATTTATACTTGGAAAGGTCTCTGTCAGAGGCCCTTCTAAATGTCACTCATAATTTTTGGGGAAGTAATAAGACACGAGAACAAGTTAACTGTGAAAAAATCCAATTTAAAAGTTTGCATTTGATGTACTCACTTGTATCAAGAATGGCTATCTGTGTTAGGACTGAGAAATCATGTCTAATCCTGTGGCCACTGTTAAGCCACCTCAGTCTTTGACAGTGCAACAAAGGTTATGGGTGCAAGTTGCTAGATCTAGTAGGTCTTCATTTTAAATCCTGTGCATTTTCTTGCAAAAACCTTTTAAGAACTTTGAGGATCCTTCCATTGCAGTTTATATCAAGGCAGCAGCTTAGGTCCCTAGATACACTACTAGTGATTTTTTTTAAAAATTTCAGCATAAGGTGGAGGGGAGGTGCTCAGCATAGACTGCTGAGACGTTGTGGTCAATATGCTGGCTATTTATGTTTGGACCCACTCCTGATGTAAAGAGCTAGCATATTAACTGCAACATTCAGGCGATATAAGCTCTTCGAAGGGGAGGTAGGTGTGTAGAGAGGCGGGGAAGGAACTGGGAACATATTCAAGAAAATGCTGTTAAAAAACAGCCAAGCACAATTTTTAAACTGAAATGAGACTCTGAAAGTGCTTAAACTGTTGGAGTTGATTCAAGGACAATGGCGCTTAGTTTCAATCATATACTTCCTTCTGAAGATAATATAGGGTATCATGCAGCAAAACTAATGTACACAAATGACCAAAGAGATCTGTGGACTTGTAAGTGCAAGTTACGAAAGTAAGTTTGTGCTCAAAAAGCTTCAAGAACTGAAAAGTAACTGACACCAAAATACTAACTAAAGTGTGTGAGCCCAAAACCTCCTAGATAGGCCCTAAAAGATATGCGATGTTCTATAAGAACAAAAAGCAAATAGCCATATGAAAGTTAAAAAATAGATAAACACATTGAGAGGAAGTTCCTCAACGAAATCACAAATAACATTTAAGACTGCAGAAAGAAAATAAGACTGAATAACAAAACTAATTAGTAATGAGTATCAATATCCATGTTAAAAGGAGCAAAAGATTGAATAGCCAAGCCTCACCGTTAGTTTCTAGTAATCTTGACCTGTAAGGGCATTCTTCTGTTTAACCTGCCTCAATACATATTTCAAGAAGGTAGTTGATTCTAAAAGTCGGGCCACAATAGCAATTCATCATGAAATTCCGTGTACTTTAGGATCTGATAGATACCAATTGTTTTTGTCAGGCTCACTTGTTGCATCTTACATTGTCTTTTGTATATGATGTCAGTTATTGTTTGTTAATGTTCGTATCCGCCCCACGCTCACATATTGTTCATCTCTACAAACTTTTTGCGAATTTGAGATGTGGAGTATGGTTAACATCTTTGTAGAACAATATTGATCCTTGATTATTTTTTCGGGGCCTTAAGACACCAATTTTGATTTTGGATCTCAATGAAATGTAGAAGGTAAAGATAGTTTTTTTAGGTCACTGCAAGTGAGACATCGATTTGGTGTATGGGAGCCTCTTATGCAAGCATCTCACATTTTATAATGAAATAGCATGTCTACTTCCTCTATGCATTCTTGAATCAGTTAAAGGCTAAAGCTTATGTTTGCTCCTGTTTTAATGCGTTTTACATATTTAATGGCTTGCCATGTATACATGGATTCAGGTGTAGGTCACTGCAAGTGAGACATCAATTTGGTGTATGAGAGCCTCTTATGCAAGCATCTCACATTTTATAATGAAATAGCATGTTTACTTCCTCTATGCATTCTTGAATCAGTTGAAGGCTAAAGCTTATTTTTGCACCTGCTTTAATGCATTTTACATATTTATTGGTCTGCCACATATGCTTGTATTCAGGTGTATGTTACTGTGTGTGTGTGTATATATATATAGTGCCAAGACTTGAAAGATGTTATATATTCTACTGTATTTACTATTTTACCAATCATTTACATAGGCATGGTCTCAGGGGTGAAGTCTCTGTTGGTTCCAAGCTAGACCTCAGTTACTTTAACGAGTCACATAAGCATGGTATCTGCAATTCTTTGTCCCATTGGGACTATCCAGTACATGCCAGGAAGAATTGTTAACACAAGGACCAGGGAGCATTCAAAAAGATCATTATCTTCCCAAAATTCTATAGTTTCTGCAATAGCAAATAAGTCACTACCTTTCAGATCATTTTCAAATAATTTCACTTCTAATCGGAGAGAGATATATTTCAACAGAAGACATGGTTCAATATTACACAGACTTTCAGCATCAGCTGGGAATGAAGTGACGCTTGAGGAGCCAAATATTGATATTGATCAGGCTCCTGGAGAAAGTGGAGGTTTGGATAATCCATCAGAAGGCGATAAAGCATATGAGTCTGGCTCATTATCAGAAACTGAATCACTTGCTGCCAAAGATTCTTCAAGTTCAGGACAGTCAATACCCACTAGAAATATTAGCAGGAATGAGAATCCAAGAGTGCCAAATGAAGAATTGGTTCCTGGTGCAACTTTTACAGGGATAGTGAGAAGAATACAGTCATTTGGCGCTTTTGTTGATTTTGGAGCTTCCCGGGAAGGACTAGTACATATATCCAGGCTTAGTGATAACTTTGTTAGAGACCCAAATGATGCCGTTTCAGTTGGGAAAAAGGTGACTGTTAGGATAGTAGAAGTGAATCTAGAAAGAGGACGTATTTCTCTTACAATGAATAGTGACGACAAGCCAGAAGTGCCAACTGGAAAAAGCAGTGTTACATCTGTCCAAACTGGAAAGGTTGCTGGACAATTCAGTGATGAGAAGATAGAGGCAACTAAAAGGAAGTCTAGATTGAAGCAAGGACAAATTGCATTTGGGATTGTCAAGAATATAATAGACACTGGAGCATTTATAAAACTTCGTAGTGGTGAAGAAGGGTTTATTCGTTCAGATGAGGCATTTGAGAATATTTCTGGAAAAATGGATTTACAAGTTGGACAAAATGTTAGTGTTAGAATATTGCGGATTGAGAATGGAAAGATGGATTTGACAATGAAAAAAGACGAAGATGAGGAAAGTTTTAAAATTATGCTTAATAAAGGTTCAGTTGAAGTTGCTTCAAATCCTTTTGAGTTGTTCTTTCGTAAAGATCCTGTTATTTCTTCTCTTTTAAAAGAAAAGGAGAAACTGCAGAAAAATGATAGGCTAGTAGAATCTCAGGCAGAGGCTGCAGCCAAGATTCTTGAGGAGCATGAAGATGGAAAAGTGGGTACTGTAGGGTCTGGGGAAGCTGTGTTAACTGAGGAAGTTGATAACAAAATTTCAGTAAAGGATATCACTCAAATACCAGAAAGCATTAGGAAAGATAAAGGATCAGAAACACTTGAAACAAATGAGAAAACAGAGAAAGTGGAGAACTTTTCTGTGTTATCGACTGAGCAAGTAGTTTCTACTGAATATCCCACAGAAGAGGTAAGTGATGTCCAAGCTAAAGAAGTGAATGCTATGAAGTATATTTTACACAACAAAAAAGATGTGTTGGCAAATGATCCTGTAGGAATAAATGAACCTCTATCAGATCTGGAAAATTCCAGATCCACTTCAGAAGCCAGCCCAAATGACGTCTCTTCTAATTATGAGGGAACTACAATTTCTAGCTCAGGTCATGCAGTCTCTGATGCATATTCATCAGGCAAAACTATTAACGATGAAAGCCCTCTGCCAGTCACTAAGACAGGTAGACATAATGTCAACTTTTCTTTTTGTTGTTTCTCGCAAATGAATTCATATAGGCATTATTTAAAATTTTAACCTGATTACGATTTCCGCTTCTACCATTTTTTCAGATATGTATATTCTTGCTTCTCACATTTATTTACAGGTGGATGACTTAATATTGAATATCCTTATTGAGACAGGAAAACCAATTTCTTTTGACTTGGGAAACAATCGAATTTCATTTTGATCATCTGCCATTTATTTGGAATTTCCTTAGAATTTTGAGTTTGGGATTCATCAAATTTTATTGTTTCTTTAGAAAATTAGATTCTATAATTTTTATGTATTCTCGTACATCTCCAAAGGAAGATCTTCCCTATAATGAGAAGCACATAGGCATGAAACTGCTACAATAGTGTAATGATCACAGAGTTGGGTTTCCACCCAATACACCATTATATTCCTTTTTATCTTTCATGGATCTTGATTTCCATTAGCATAAGTTGTGGAGTCAGTGCCACATTTGACTAAAGTAAACAATAAAACAACAATATAGCAATATTTTTTCTTAGTCGGTGAGACTTAGTATTAGAACACAGTTTGAATCCCCATATTCTACCATGTCTTGGAGGAAATGCACTTGCCAGTTCTTTATTGTATGGAAAGTTAAAAATATATTAATGTACATATTTGTTTAATCTAGGAAATGGGACTTGAAAAAATCCAGCAAGTTACAATAGCAAGAAACAGTGTCAAAAGAACTCAGAGGTGAAAAAGAACTAATACTAAAACAACAGCATAAACCAGGGTCTTCATGATTCAGGAATATATGAAATGGTATGGTTGTTTACTTATTAGATCCTCATTGGATGTTTACCTTAGCTCTCATCTATGAAATGATTTATGCTAAGTTGCTGAATCGTCCAGTTTAACTGCTGATTCCAGGTACGGTATGTACCGGAATCGGGTACTTCTTGGAATCCCTGTGGAATCTTAGTAATTTATTATTAAAGTTGTATTTATTTATTTTTTCAATTCAAATTGTTATATATTTTAATAGTAATGTTATATAATAAATAATTGTTTAATTTATGTTTATTATTTTTTGTTATAATATTAATTTGTTAAACTGTATATGAAATAATTAATATTTCAAGTATACTATTTCTTAATTCTTGTTTTTACGCAGCAAAATATATATATATTTACGATTTTTATATATGTTTTTGTACGGATGTATCTAAACGTACCCAACCTTTTAAAAAAATTATGTCGTATCTACATACCGTATCCATGTACCCGTACCCGTGTCAGTACCTGATTCGGCAACTTAGGATTTATGCAACAAAGTTATTCTTTTTTCTCAATAAGTTTCTGCAGGATTTTGCCCAGCCTTCGAACTACCACTCGTAGTTCTGTTCTGAGACAGGCCATTGGATTGAATGCAGTGAAGATTGTTTGACATTTCTTATTGAAATATCCTCTAGGAATTTCATTTGCATTGCTTTCCAACAAGTACACTGATCCTTACTAAGTTATCCTTTGACTCTACTAGAGATGATTTTTTTAGTTAAGCTTCCATAGAAATATCATTAGAAAGTGTTCATTTCCAAACAAACCTCATAAATTGTTAGGAGTAGGTCCACTATTCCTCTTGCATATTCTAAGATCTAATGTAATTCAATTATTCATAGACAGTTAACAATGTATAATCTACAAGAATCTTGGAGTGATCAAAGTGAGACACCCATGTGAGAGTGAGGACATATGTAATTGTTTTATTGTTTTCTAGGGACAGAAATATTGTTTTAATGACGCATTGATGAGGAGATTACATGGTGGACTTGTAAGAGCATTTCCATTATTAGTGGATGCAAGGTGTAATTAGTGCTTCGTGGAGAAGTGCTTGGGAGTTACACTTGACAACTATGATGATGGTTCCCAAGGATGTTTGTGTGAGGATATTGAACTTTTGATGGTTTTTAGGGCATTTTTGAGTCTATTTGTTGAGGGTGAGATGGATGTATCATGCTTTGTTTCTTATAGGGTTATGTTTTTGATTTTCCTTTAGGAGTGAAGGGTGTTGATCTCGTCTAAGTGCATTGGCTTTGTGAATGTATTACAACATTCTTGTTCAATAATACATTGGGTGTGTTCGTTTTGGAGGTTAATAATTTCTTGAAAAGGTCTTCTGAAGGTATATTTAGGTCACCTTTTTTATGGTTCTATTTTTCTTCTCTCATTTTTGTTATTTATTGTGTTATTTCACATGTTGGCATGTTGTTGATTTTGTATCAAATACTTATATCACTGTTCATTGGTTTAATTGGGAAAGTATTTACATATTTAGTATCTTAATTTTGAGTGTAGATGCTTGTGGTTGGCAGACATTGTTTACTGCTATACTTGGTAAATTACATAAATGAAATAATACTACAGATGGTAGTGCGTACCAGATACATGAGTAAAATATATCTTTATTCCTAAGTTGCCGGTTCGGATTCGGGTTTGGATGCGGGTTTGAGATTTGGGTTCGAAATTCCTTCAAATTCTTTTTGGGGTGGGTCCAAATTCGTTTTGGGTTCGTCCGTACAAAAGCATATGTTTATATATATATATATCAATATATATAGTAGCAAATAAGTTCATACACCACTATGCTAATAATAAAGCAACATAGAACAATACACCACCATATATATTAATGTTTTAGTCCAAATCACATATGTTTTACCTTTTTGGCCTTTTTAGTCGTCTATTTTAGTGTTGAGGGTTGGATTTGACTAAAATAGACCAAAAAAAAACTTTTAAAAAGTCGAAAAAATCCATTTTTTGACCAAATTCGGCCTGGGCCCTGCCTCAGATTTGCAAATTCGCCATAAAAACAACAAAATTCGTGCTGGGTTCCTCTAATAGAATTTGGGCAGACTTTTGCAAGAATATGACAAGGACCAGACTTGTGCAAGAATCAGACCAGACTTTGGGGTTGCCAAGGAAGAATTTGGTAACATAGCTTTATTCACTCATGAATTCATTATAGAGATATGGTTGGCCAAGGATTACAATTCATCCGACTATACACCACTACCTTCCTTGGTAGTACACAACATATTTAAAGGATCCGACAGTGCCAAGAGGAACACTATCGTCAACAACCGACACTTACAACCACTTGAGAGTGACAACCAACTTAATACAGACAATTAATATATTGACGGTAACCAATATTATCAAACATAAACAATAGGCATTGTATGCTGACTACATCATCTCCCCAAAAGAAAAAGTTGTCTTTCAAATGACAAGTATACATTCAGTAATATTTGGGAAGATTAATGACTTGTATTTTGCAATCTCAACATTGTAGTGTACTTCAAAAATCAAATTAGGATTTGGGGGCTGTTGGAGTAATTTTTAGGGTTTCTCTGAAAATTTTCACGTTTAGTCTTGCTAACATCCAAGTCCTGCCTGTGTATCAACTTTTTCATGACTCTGCAAGAAATTGTCCTTTTAAAAATTTGAGTGTCAAGTTCACTAGATGCAAAAATGTCTACATATCCTTGCCCTAAGTCTTTTGCCCTCAATAGTGTTTTTATTTTTCGAAAATACCCTAAGTGTGCCCTAGATCTTTATATTTTCATGTTACCTTTTGAGGCACTTAAAGGGTCGCATGTGCACGTGGTCATTTCATCTCCCTAAGCATTTGCTGAGTCTCGTAATATATTTGTTAAGTCTTAAACAATTCAGCGAACAAGCGGCAGAGCCCTGGATTTCTTTCTGTTTCATTCAGTCATGTAATCTCCAGTTGAGTTGGCGGTTAGTGAATCTATCTGGCGATCAAGCGACAAAGTGATCTCTAATTCTCATGATTCCTGGCGGTTTTCTCGAAACATTCAGCGACCCAGCGTAGCGGTTTTCTCCCATTCGCTTAATGTAGCTATGAAATAATGATGTATTCAGCGATCAAGCGTGGGCCGTAGATTCATTTCTTGATCGACGGTTGTCGTTATATCTCATTTATGACTTTGCAGTTAGTGATAGATCTAGCGATTCATCGGGGCCGTTATCTCGTAATCTCTAAATCTTGGCGGTTAGTAAGAAAGAATTCAGCGATCAAGCGAATGGAGTGTTCGCTTGATTTCCAAGACCCAACAGTTAAGTACAAAGCATCTAGCGATTTAGTGAAAGGCTTGTGAAAGTATGAAGATTTATTCAGTCAACAGTCAACAGTCAAGACAAAGATATTCAGCAACTTGGCGAACACGGTGTTCGCTTAATCTCATAAAGTTGATAATTAATGACTTTGTATCCAGCGATTCAGCGACAAGTGATGAATGTTGAGTCATAGTCTCTTTCCTATTCAGCGATTAAGCGACCAAAGGTTTCCGCTTAATCTCGTGATAAAACAATTAAGTTATGAGATATTCAGCGATTCAGCGAGAGCCGTGGATAGTAATGAAGATCAATGATCGGCGTTTAATCTCAGGATTAGACCCAGGGTAAGGAATTTATCTAGCGATTTAGAGATTATCGTATTCACTGAGTCTCATGATATAACCAAGGTTAGTAAAGATATTCAGAGATCACGAGAACACAGTTGTCGTTGGATCTCAAGGTTAATTTTGAGTTAAGATAATCATTCGGAGATTGCGCGAACACCTTCAGTCGCTCAATCTCGGAAAAGAACTGTGGTCAAGTTAATGTCTGTCAGATTTGGAGAAAGCTCTCAGTCCCGTGATCGCTAGATAAAAGATGAGTTAAAAGAAGGGTTACGAGATCACGTGAAGTCTTCAGTCGCTTATTCTTAGAAGGTAACCATAGTTAGTATGAATTTCTTGAGATTCAGAGAATGCTTTCAATCGCTAGATCGCGAGATAAGATGAGAGTTAAAGAAAAGGTTTGAAAGCTATACAAGAATCGTGGATGCAAATAAGATCGGACGGTGGTCACTAAATCTCTTAATAAGACCATGAGTTAAGGAAACATTATGAGATTACACGAGGTCTTCAGTCGCTTGATCTTTGAGTTAAATCACAGTTAAGAAGAACATTTCGAGATCAAGAGAAGCCTTCAGTCGCTTGATCTCCGAATAGCTCCTGGTTAAGTTCGCATTAATTGAAAAGGGAAAAGAGTTGTTATTACGTGGAAAGGTACTTTGCCAGGATGGATAAAGTAAGATAGCCAGCCAATTAGATCATAGTTGAGGGTTTTTGTCAGTACTCGAGGGTTTTTGAAAGATGACACAACAATCATTCCTTTTGCTTTCTGTGGAATTTTTAAATGCAAACTGTCAACATCTTACATTACTGCTAGCTATTTTTCAAATTTGGTGTTACATAGAGTTGAATGCTGAGATGACTCAGAGAAGATTTGCAGTGAGCTTGATAACTCCTATGCATTAAATGATCAATGTTATATTGACGAGACATTCCTGCATTTACACTTAATAGTTTTCAGAGAGCAATTGAGATTTTCGAGCAATTGCAGTGACTAATTTGCAGAGCTGAGTGTTCAAAGAAGATTTTAGAGATGAGCCAACCAGAATCAAGCCGAGCCTCTTCGAGTGGGGAAGCAAAAGAACAGGGAGATGAACAGAAGGGCAAGCCAAATTTTTCTGATGAGTTCATCGAATTATTGCTAGGATCAAACCAGAGCAAGAAGGCAAATGATGAAGTCTTTATTGACGATATGGCAAACTGTAGGGATCCTGATACCCCTTCTTGTTCTGGTTTTATGCTTTTTAATTATTTCTACATGAATCGTGATAGGGCTATCCCAATCTGTAATGCATGGGTTTTAGGCATGGCCAAGTTAATAGTTCCTGATGTCTTTGTAGATGCTGACCTCATGTTTGAATTGGCCAAAAATTATGATCCCATATCCAAAACCATTAGGAAAGGTGATCAATCTCCCTTAGTTACTCTTGATAGGGGATCCTTTATGAAAGCCTTTGATGTGTACTCCTCGTCATCTACAGAGATAGACCTGAAGAAAGAGAAAGAAAAGTATGCAAGCCAATTTTGGTTTGTGAGGAGCCAGATGGCTAGACATATCCCTAGAACTGGTAAATATGTAGCCCCTCTCCCACCACATATGAATGCTCCCTATGAGTATAAAGCCCTAAATTTCTATATGAAGTATTTGGCATATGGGTTGTGTCGGGTCTTGGGGATAGATGGAGATGTTGAAAGGTTGCCAGCTGATCTATTGATGATAATCCTGGATATTTAGAATTCACATGCCAACACAGACTATGATTACATTCAATATGTAATTGACATGATGCATGAAGGTCTGCTATGCATCAAGGCAAAAAAGAAGCCCATAAAATTCTTGCACTATTCTTTGTTAATGCATTTAATTTTTTTTTTCAATGTTGATAACTTAAATGTGCAAATGCTAAGACCAAGAACAATGTTTGAGGGACAGCCAAACCCAGTGCAGTTTTGGTTGAGGGTATGGAATTATACCTCCAATGAAAACAATTTTTGTGGTTTTCAAAATTGGATAGCTCATCCAATTTTGGACCTGATGGGAACAAGCATTGTGAGAATCCCGGTTTTGGTACTTAAACTTCTTAGGCCTAAACTGTTTGTTAGCAAGTGGGATAAGGGCCATAATTGGGGAGATTTTTGTCTGGGTCAGAATTTTACACTGATCAGGGTTTATGGTTGCCCACAACCCCCTCATTTGTTACCAAAGTATGTACCACCAAGGGTAGCCCAGTTGGAGTTTTTATGGCAATTGATGTGGACTGATAAGGAGCACTTGGCACCACATAGAAATGGATTTTTTACTCCTTGTCAGTTTAGAGTGGGAAGTTTTTTGATTGGGAAAAGAGCACTGCCACAAGTTAGCTTGTGGTTGAATCATTACAAGATGGCTTCTGCTGCATACAAATATGTAGACCCAAAGGATTTCATCAGAAGTGCCAGAATGTTGCTTATCCCAAATATTGGTACAATAAGAAGCCATGAGGGATGTGATGAAGAGGATGTGATCAGAAATATGTTGGATGAAGATGAGATAGGAGGAAGACTTACCAAATTCTATGACTTATTGAATTTGGAAGCTTAGCTCAAAAAGGCTGGGATTGCTTTTGGAGGATTCTTCCCAGACCTCCCCCACTTAGCCAGAATTGACAGAATGGTAGAGATGCATGGTACCCTATCTAGCCAATTAGAGGGTCAGCTTGAAGAGAAGCTGGAAGTAAAAAAGGATTATTCTTCTTCTGACTATGAAGAGTACACTGATGAATCTCAAGAACGAGATAGTCCACCCCAAGTCAATGAGCCTCCTATCATTGATGTAAGTCAGGATGCACTTGAGGCAGGAGATGTATTTGAACCACCTCAGAAGAGGCAAAAACTTGAGGAAGGAGAACCCTCTAAAAGAAAGAAACAAAAGAAAGAAGTTGACAGGATTAAAGCCTTAGTGCCTGGTGATAGATCATATCATCACCATTTGAGGAAAACCATCAGAGAAGGAAAGAAGGCAGCCACACAAGAAGTGGAGTTACCCCTGTTGCTTGGTAAAGATGAAAGGGAAATATACCAGGAAGAATTGCTCAATGATGATCAATTCATCAAGAGTGAGGAATTTAAGAATTTCCTCATATGGAAGAAGCAACAGGAAAATGCAAAGACATTACTTGAGGGCAGTGATCCAGATGATGAGGCACTAAAAGCCTTAGCAGCATATGATCCAGAATCAGAGACCATTACTGTGGAAGAAGCTAGGGAAATGGTTAAGTCTAGTGGGATGCTCCTAGTGCCAGGGTGGGACCTTACATCAGTTTTCATCATAGATCAAATAAGAAAGCAACTTGAGTGCAATCTGTCTTATGAGGCCCAAATTGGAGATATGATTAGAGGAAGTGGGTTCGACCCCAAATCCCAAGCCCTAGCAATGTGGTCCCTTGCACCAAGAACCCAAAAGCCATCCTTACTCAGCATAGAGGATAAAATGGAAGGGGACAAGATCATTTGGACTATTCAAAACACCAGTGATCTTGAAGTGTCTAAGGCAGTGACCCATTTTGCACATCTAAATGAAGCTAAGACAGCTGAACTGTCAAATAAATATGCAAAATTGTTTGAAAATACAGTAACCATAGCAAAAGACAGAGATCAAGGACTAATGAAAATCAAAGTCTTAGAAGATGAGTTGGAAGAGTTAAAGGTTAAGCTTGAAGAAGTTTTCAAAGCAACTCCTCTAGCCCAATAGATTGAAGCTGCAATTCAATCAGTGGCATAAATTCCCATTGAGGCAGCAGGGGATTCAGAAAAGGACAAGCTAGATGTAGCTCTCAAAGCACTCAATGATGTCTTACAACATAGGTATGAGGAGATTAAAGGGAAAATGGACTTAGTCCATAATTCATAGTCTATGTTGTGGAAAACAAATGACAACATCAAAGATGCTATGGCTGCTTTAGAGCCACTTTTCAATAACTGGTCTAGCAGAGGGGCTTTGTTTGAGAAACTTGAAGTGCTGCAACCACATAGGGCAGACATTCCAGAATCAGTGATTGAGGTTGGAGAGAAGATAGAGCAAATTAGCACAACCTGGGGATTCTTCAAGGGCAAGGCAAATCAGGTAAGAGCCAAAATGAATATGTTTGGCCCGGACTTTAGTAAGTTTCTCCCTCCAATTTGCAAAGATGATGGTAACATCATAGAAGTTGAGGAGTGGAAGTCAAATATGAGTTAGTTGGTGATTAGGCAGGAGGCCTTTTTGAACAATGATGGATCCTTAGATATTGATAGGCTCAATAACATTTTGGATGACATGTTTAAAACTGAAAATGAATGTACCAGATTTGTTGTTGACACAAAGGCCTTCACTGACTCGAGATGGGACAAACAGGTTAAAATGTTGCAAAGCCTAAAAGAATATGCCTGGCCTTCAGAGGAAGAGGTTGCTGCATGGGACAAAAGCACCAAGCCTAAGAAGAAGAAGCCAATTGCTGTTGACCTAGAA
The DNA here is from genome assembly GCA_027943335.1 of Chamaecyparis obtusa. Taxonomy (NCBI): domain Eukaryota; kingdom Viridiplantae; phylum Streptophyta; class Pinopsida; order Cupressales; family Cupressaceae; genus Chamaecyparis; species Chamaecyparis obtusa. The sequence continues at coordinate 132,439 of BSBK01010209.1, read as the reverse complement.
GATATAGATGAAGAGTGAACTATGACATGGCACCTGATCTTTGAGCATAGGAAGGGTAATTATCATAAAGAGGATGATGTATGTTAGCTGGTAGGCGGTCATCATTCACAAAACAACTTGCAGCAGTTACTTTGAATATCTGCAGACAAAGGTGCCATTTGAAGAGTTCACCATGAGAAGAAACAAATTTCTGGCGCCCTTTCTCCCTTTTCTGTTATATTTGAAATGTATTTTGTATTCTAGTGCAAGTCACTATCACTAAGTCATCCGAAGCTTGTTGCATCCTTCTTTGAAGGATTCCAAGATGGCTAGTATATATAGGAGGTCTCCTATTTTGTAAAAGGGTGGTGAAAAACTTATTGTAATAGAAGTTTTTGCATTAGTGTTTGAATTTTGAGAATCTTTGTCTCTGAATGTACTAATACAAAAGATTTATTAATTAAAATATACTAAAATTCCATGTCTATGTTTTGTTGTCTTCATGTATAAATTTTGAGTTCTTTGTGTATTAAATCTGCAAGGCATTTTTGATGCATCTTCTACAAGGTAGATAGTGGGGTTAAATCTTAAGTTTCTTTCAAGGGAAGGGTAAATCTTGAGTGAGGTCTCAGAGAATTCATAAATTGTACAAGAATCTGATGACAATATATATAAATGAGAAGATAGTTTGTAAGGCATCTTATTTGAGTTTTGGGGTTATTTGATTTGAGGGTTTTTTGTAGATGTGTGTTTTAGTTGACTCTGATGCCCTAGGATTTGGCACTGGTCATTGCTTAAGTTACATATTTTACACCTACCAAGTGGAAGTTTGGCGACCAGAGTGGTGGCTTCCCTAGGCACTTCCAAGTTCCCTTTGGCAACACATTGACTCTTGAGCCTTCATCGATGATAGTATTTGTTAGCTTTCTCCCCATTATTTTCATTTTAATGTCAGCTGGCTTCCTTCCAATTGTCAGCAAAATAGAGTTGGTGGCCTGGTTGTCTTTGGGCGGTGACTTTGCCGTTGGTTCCCTTTGTGTCTTACATTGGTTTGGCTGAGTGTCTTGTTACTAACCGTGGTTGTAATTGCCACTCTCAGTTGCAGTATAGGTTGAAGAAGTTCTACCACCTTGATGGGTATGATTGTTTGTAGCACTTGGCGAACTATGTTCTTCTTTGACTCCGATTGCATTGATGTACCAACCGCTCTATTGGAGGTTATTCGTTTCTTCACCATCACTTGTCTGACTTATGCTCTAGCTTCTTGAAGTCATTCCTCCTCTGTACGAGGGTCTAGGCACATTGCCTTCTTTGTTTGTGCTCTTGTGATTGCTAGAACTGCCTCCTCTTGTTCCTCCACGTCCAACACATTAATACCCTTTTGCTTCAGGCAATTGGTATTTTCATGGTCACTTGGTCCACACCATTTGCACAATAATTGTATGTTGTCTTTCTTATTCTTGCAATCTCTCGCTAAGTGTCCGCATTTGCTACATTGTCGGCACTATATGAGAGGACGTCCTTTGGAGTCCCATAATATTTAATTCCATCGTTGATTTCTATAACCGCTTGGCGATACATATTGTGGTTTCGATGGAGTGGACTCTCCTTGTGTGAAGAGTACTTATGTACTTCTAGTCTTTATATTATATGGACATGCCTTTATTGGATGACCCATCACCTAGCAAATCTCACAAAACATCATTTTTAGGACAATTACCTTTTGTATGCCCCTCAATTTTGTTCTTAGTACACCATTGTTCATTTCTTTATTAGTTTCTTTCTTGGCCTTCAATTTTTTTATCATTCTCATCATATCTTGTTGTAGGACTTGGATTGTTGTTGATTCATCATCGCTGCTACCTTTGGTGCTCTTGTCATCATCCATCTTCCTCTTCCTTTGAGAGGGTGTCTTGTTTTCATTCTCTATGTCCATTGCCTGATTGTATGCATTGGCGTTTGAGGATGGAGGCACCACTTTCGTCTTTTTGCTCAAGGAATCAACCCCTCAATGAACCACCTTTGCTTCAACTTGTCGCCAGTTAATTTTCCAACTTGGCTAGCAATTCCTTGAGCCTACAATTATATGCCTGCACATTCTTATCATCCCTTGTTTGGTATTATAAATTTTTTTTGCAATCTCATTGTTGTCTCGTAGCATTTTAAACTCGGCTTTGAATGCCCTCCTAAGTGCGTCCCAAGAGGTTATGGATGAAGAATCTAGTTTTGTGAACAGTCAAGGGCTGTACCTTGCAGTGATGTTGGAAACACTCTTAGTCAATATTCCTTGTCAACTTGACCGCTTGTTAATTAGTCTTGCATGTCTTCTAGTGCCTTGTAGGATCTTCTGACCCATTCCCCGTGAACTTAAGTAGTTCCTGTTGATTGACATTTGGACTTGTTGGAGGAGTTACCATCTTTCTCGCTCACTTACACCCTTGTGTATTGGACTTGGGTGGACTATTCCGACCCCTAAGTTCCGGTGTGTTTTGTGGTAAAACACGCACATGCCCCATTGCAAATGGAGATGCCCGCTTTTTCCCTTTAGCATCTAGTAGTTGCTAGTAGGTGTTAGTTTGGAGTAGCTTGGTAACATCTCGAGGTCATAACTTGTCGAGGCCTTAGGGTGGTCATAGGTGTAAGTCACAGGCCTAGGAGAGGACGAGTCTTTTTAATTTCCATAGAGGTTCCTAACACTTAGCCAAGTTTCCCTTCAAGGTGAGATTCCTACAACTCATGGAGAGGTACTAAGTTATATACAAATCAGAACATTTTAAAGTTGGAGGATATCTTTGCAATTTAGTTTGACTACCATGAGATGGTAACCCACAAGTGATCTACATACAGATTGAAGTCAAAGAAGAACATGATGATGCCAATTGGATGAAGAAGCGAGAGTTGAAATCAATGAAAGTTAGAGGCCAATTTGAAATCAATAATGGATTAAGGTATGTCTGAAACCAAAGAAGAAAATGGAGGTAAGGATAGATGCAACCACTTGGAGAAGAAAGTTGAAATCGATTTAAGGATGAACCCAAAACAAGATGCAGTGTTGGGGTGAATCTAAGTATGGAAAACTTGAAATTTTAAAATCTTTTGGATCAGATCTGAGCATGAGCGGAAATAAAATCTTAAGGAAAGATGAATTTGTGAAGGAAAAAGCACGAAATTGCTAGGAAAAGCAAGTATTTTAGTATGAAGGGACTAGGAGCTTGGACATGAAGTGGTTAGAATTCGACCACCTCATGTCCAAGCTTGGACATGGGCAGGTCAGAATCCGACTACCTCATGTCCACACTTGTGGATGACAACCCCCAAATTTATGCCCTTAAAACTGAGCAAAGTTCAACTCCATTGGCATTGTGGCATTGAAAGATAGAGGTTTCAAAGTGAAAATTAGGATTATTCCCCCAAATGAAGCTTAGTTTGAGTATGAAAACAAGAAGATCAGATTCGTGATAAAGAAATATCCATGATCAAGCCTCAAAAGTTGAGGTGAAATCGTTGGAATCTGATTAAGAAGAAGATTTTTGGAGTGAAATTGAAAGTTGAAAGTGAAGAAGTAAATTGAAAGTCATCTTGGGAGACAATAAATGCAACTCTATGCGAAAGGCGACTTGAGGTCTGGACATGGAGGGGTCGGATTCCGACCTCCTCATGTCCACAAGTGGACTAAGGTCCTAGGATTTTTGCTAGCCTTTAGAGTACAATTCAAACTTGAAACTAAGTCACCCCCCCCTCTCAAATGAAATATTTTCTAATAAATGCAAGTTGAAATGGTTTAAAAGTGGGCTAAATTTAGAAAATTTTAAGTTAATGTCAACTATTCAATTTAAAATTTGAGGAGTGTATAACGAATTCCATATTTATTTCACAAACTTGATGATGCTTTCTTTTATTTTGCTAGGTGAGATGAAGAAAGATGTTGAAAAGCAAAGGACTATGGTGGGATCAAATTGAAGATTTCAAGCAAGTATAAAGTGGAGACTTCAAGTATCAACAAGGTGCTAGCCATTCATCAAAGGTGTAAGCAAGAGGATGGTTCAATATCAAGGATCAAAGTGAAGATGCAAATTTAAGATGGAGATCAAAGGAACAAGTTGTTCAAAGAAAACGATCAAGGCTACAAGTAGAGGGAGTTATCACCATTTAATATTGAAGGATACAACATCGTGGAGCCCCTACATCACTTCTACAAGACCAAGGCCAAGGCATCAAGACTTCAAATACAAACAATGTCAAAAAATAAGAATATTTTCAAGAGGATGGAGAAAATTCGTGAAGATGAAGCAATTTGGGAATAGGAGCCATCAACATCAATCCAAGGGTGGAAAATGTTGAGTATCAAGAAATATTGATGAAGTATACAAGCTAAGCATCTTGAGGTGGTATGCATTCATCTTCAACCTATTAGAAGACTCTAGTTACACGTGTCAAAGCTCGTTCAATCAAATCATGCCAAGTGTACATGTGGAGTTCACATCGTGTCTCTACCTAACCAATTTTCTCATTGGCTCTTAAAAGTAATGTAATTTTCTCATTGGCCCACAAGGTGGTGCTTCATTGTAATAGGTCAAGCATTTAATGCATGTAGTTAGTAGCTAGTAGCTATCCTAGGGCATTGTTGGATTAATCTGGGCCATTGATCTCAGATCAATCTTGGCCATCCATTGTAATTGAGCTCCCTATAAAAGGCAAGGCCTTCTCATTTGTAAAAGGAGAGACTTGGAGAGATTGTTGCAATAATACTACCAAAATTGTTCATAAGTCATTATTGGTCTTCATGGTGGATTACTTGTATTATTTTGGAGTATTGCATGGTTTCTACATTTTCTCACTTAAAGTAGGACTTTTATTTATGTAAAGTAGAAGTAGATGTATGGAAGGTATTGTTGATTGGTGAATCATGGTGAAACTAGTGTCCATACCTTTTGATATTTTTTATTTTCAAGTATTAGTGTAAGATTAGTCTAGGCCTTATTGCAAGCATTTAACTTCAATTGGAAATGTTCATTCAGATTGCGCCATCATTGGGTATTTGAATGAGTATTGACAATATGAAAATCATCCATGTGTCCTTAGAAGCAAACACCCTCCTTTGCGTAGTTGATTTGGCAAAGCAAGGACAAGTTAGAGTTTCACCTCATCTTCAATGATTTTTTGCATTGTTAGAGTTAGATTAACTTCTTAAACCCACATCTGTTTGCGCTTTGTTTCATTAGAAGTAATTGAAGAGCTTACATTGTCAAATCATTTGTATTTGCAAAGTTGAAGTCCATTGAATGAATCATGTAAGTCTCTAAGTGATACCCTACAAATCACATTATACAATTGAGTTAAGTCCACAACAAGAAGGAATCTCGAGGTTGTCTTAGTTGATCACACAATCATATACATTGTTTAGCATCTAAGCTTCCTTATTCAAGAGAGGATTTGATATTTGGTGTTTCATCTTGGAATACTAAGTGTTTCATCTTTCATGTTGGAGTGGTCACAAAACTCTCATCAACATGGTGCTTTTCCTGCACTCTTGGCCACACAAGCATCCTCTACACATCCACCTCCAACGTCCCCAACACCTCGGGTACTTTCAGGCTTTGCCTTGTACATATACTTCCTTCATCTGAAGGTCTTTGGTTTAGATCCTCTAATTATAGGTTCTCCTTAGATGGATAGATTCTTAATACTGTGCAATATGTCTGTTTGTTCATGCTTCCTTCTCCACACTCGTCGTTCGACGTTAATTGTATGGAAGGGCTCCAACTTGGGAATCATTCGATTGGATTTTCCTCAAATGTTTTGCATAATCTTCTCTTTCGTTCGCTTCATTCTACAATCCTCAAAGATCGTCTGATCACTTGGTCTTGACCACCTTTTGGCCTCTTCTTGCCTTTGTTGGGATTTAAGGGCATGAATCACACAATGCTGACCCGATTTCTTTTGAGGCAACGGTGCAAAATGTTTACAGCTATACCTTATAAATTACATAAATGAAATAATAATATTGATGGTAGTGCACACCAGATACATGAGTAAAATATATCTTTGTTCTCTCATGAATTCATTACAGAGAAGAAAACAAGAGATGGTTGGCCAAGGATTACAATTCATTTGACTATACACCACTACCTTCCTTCGTGGCACATAGCATATTTAAAGGACCCAACGGTTGCTAAGAAGAACACAATCGTCAACCAACCGACACTTACAAGCACCCGAGAGTGACAACCAACTTAATACAGACAATTAATATATTGAGGGATAACCAATATTATAAAACATAACAATAGGCATTGAACATCGACTACACATATTATCCTAAAATTTGATGTGAGATCCATGGTTTTGATTCTAAAAGGCTTTGTCTTTCTTGCAATTTTTTTAATATAGCACCTCGGTTTGTGTTTTTGAACTAAACTGACTTTGATAGGCAAATTGGATTTTTTTTGTAGTTTTCTGTTTTTGCTTTTTTTGAGTTTTTCAAGGTTTTTTGTTTTTTTGGAATGATGATTGGAAAACTAAGGAATATGAAATTACAACAAACCAATTCTGAAAATAGATGCAACTTCTGAATGAACAATGCAAATTTCTATTAAATCTGGATTTGTTGACTACTTCTGTAAAAGTTGAAAATGACAATTACATGCAATGTAATGCCTCGCTAGGGAACCCAGGACAAATTAAACTAAAACATGTTAATAAGTTTACAAAATAATTTTTTTCTTAAGAGTTAACAATCAATAATGAATAACAATGTGGAAGCAATATAACATAAGTCAATACATACACTTAAATGTGTTTCATTTACAAATTACAAATCCCAAGGGTTCCATGATGTAGAATTACGTGTATGTTAATTAAACTACAAAGTACAATAAACAACATACAATCGCCACATAATGCAAATGAATAACAACTACATCATCATATAACTGAAAACTAGATACAACTGATACCACAAGGCATACATAATGAACCAACATCCACTGCACAAGTCGTAGGGTATGTAATAATAACCAAGTACAAGGTACAATACAATAGATGAAAGATAAGAGCAAGTCTCCAATGAAGAACAAGAAAGTTCAACTGCTACAAGGATCATCCAACACCTGGTACAAGGACGTCAAAATATCAAATGGTAAAAGGATCACTACCACCTGACCCCATGGAACCAAAGGTCCACTCCCACCATGCTGAGGAGATAACCAATCACATGTGGAAACCTAAGATGCATATAGGGAAGTGTCATCACATGTCTAACCCTTGAGTTTCATCCTAGCAGCCTCTCTAGACCCCGACACTCAAGTCACCATATGCGGTAACGATAAATCTCTTAAACAAACAAGGCTACTAACTATTCTATATCCAAGTCCTCTCTGGGAAGCAAACATCATCTCATCCTCCATCCTAGCCTGTACTAGCGCTCAAGCATGGGTGAAGAACACATACATCTTATTAATTCATTTTAAAACTCTCAATGTATTATGTTATCACTTTATTAAGTTACCTACAATGAGTTACTTTGGTAGCCACTTAGGGCCTCGATCCCCATTGCAAGCCACTCCCCACCTATACACTTAGTTAACCTACCTAGACTCATAAAACAAATAGCACCAAAATGATCGCAATGATTCTCAAATCAATTCCATAGCACAACAGGAACATAGTGGCTCTCACATAACCATAACATCAAATACACACCCTCAAGGTGTTCATAAAACATGAGCTTCAATAGAACAGGGTTGATAGTAAAGATCGAGACCATTTTTTCCCATGTGTGTAATGACCCTCACTAGTAGGATCACTAAAACACCCCAAATCTGAACTGTGGCAATTCGTCAAACAGTTGGCATGCACTGAAATGTTTTGCTTGTAATGATGTGTTTCAATGAATTTATTGTTTGGGCACCAAATGCAATTGAGATAACAATACCAATATAAAATGAAATGACAATGCAAAGCCAATATATCACTGTAGATTAGGTCTGATTCAAACTATTACAATGAGCTTTGATTCATGACAACAAAATGAAATGCAACTATCAATGTCTGATTATCTATTGACTGCTTTTTCTGAGAATGAATGACTGATTCCAACACTAGACAATACTACAAATATCAATGCCAAATCTGATCTCTGTTATGATCACTACAAACTGTTTGTATTATAGCAAAGTCTGAATACTATGGACTGCATACATGACTGATACAATGAACATACAAGGCATTCATTTACTCCATTCAAGTACCATCAAAAACATGCTACTATAATGACAATTGACAATATAAATGACTGACTGAATATGCTATAACAGTGACTAAGTATGACTGCTGTAGCAGTGACTGAGACATGCAATTTTTACAATTTCCTTGTCATCAAATGCAACCAAAAACCATTAATGGAACCTGTTAATCGCTTCCCAATGTCTGATGAAGACTGCTGATGCAATACGGACTGGAACAGTCCCAAACTCCACCTCCCAACTCTGCCTTACTGCCTGCAAGTACAGGGCCGTACCTGGCCGTACTGTACGGCTTCTCTAGGAAATTCAGTGAGGGTTTTTAACACCCCAAATTGCTATGAAATGGACCACCAGGGATGTACTAAGATCCTCCCAAGAGCATAAAAATATTCTCCAAGAGAATTAGGAGATATGAACAAAACTTTGATTCCAGGCCCTGATATGAAATGTCTGAGAATGTGCAATATTGTCTTCAATCTTTCACCAAGATGATTCACCAATGCAATAAGTGAACTCAAACCCTTATTCCAACCACAAACAAACCCTTACAACGAATTCTCAATGAAGTACCAATGAGATGGCTGAGTACCAACTCCAAACTTGCAACCCTTCAATAGATATTTCACTACCTCAGTTATGCCAATCTAGGGGAGTGATTCGTTCCCAAAGATCGAATAGTATTTGCAGATCACAAGGCTACAAATTGCTTCACAATGAAGAAGTAGAAGAAATCCCAAATCCAAGCATGTAGAAATGATAGCCCAAGCCCTCTATTTATTCTTTTTCTTGAGAAGTTACTAGAACTTCTAGAAACATCTAATTATAATGTACTTTATAATAAAATAACATTATAATAATAAAGTACATTTCTCAACTCAAAAATATAACAATGTAGGCCAAGATGTCTCATAACCGAATGTAGGCCCAACTAGACTGAATGTAGGCTCGAATTGGATGCAGGCTCACTTCTGGATGTAGGCTCCACTACAACTGCATGTAGGCCTCAAACTGGATGTAGGCTCTGTCAGCAATAAGCAATCAAATGATCCACACAATGACTCTCTCCAAACTATTTGCCTACGAGAGTCGATGATAGGCAAATCCGTCATGAAAGAACATGTCTCTAGAAAGGGGACATGACAATGTGAAATATGCAAACAACTATGCAAGACAACTCATATACATCATGACCACAAAATAGAATTCACACCAGTGATCACATGTCACATAAAAGATCAACTTAAAATCAAGATCGAAATAACGATCAACCAAGCAACTTGCGCAATACAAAAATACTCCAAAGCCTCTGGTACATTTCCTATCTACCGACTTAATTTCCCAAAGAGACAATAAAATCACCAATCACATACAATCCACATAATTCACAAATTACCAAACAGTTGTTTTGACTATACTTAATCAATGCAATAAATCAATAGTTGGTTTAATTTAAATATCTACCTAAAACCTTTAATTAACCAAGATCCGTATAAATACCCCAACATATTTATAAAAATCAAATCTTTTAACCACAAAAAAACAAACCCCATTTATTAATTACATATGTATATAATTATACAAAATACACATCATTAATTTATAAAATCAAATAATCATTATTATTAATAATCACAATTACTAATAATAATTAATAACTTTAATAATAAATATTAATAATAATCAAAATTAAATATTAATTGAAATTAATATATAAAAAAAGAATAATAATTAAATATTTATTAAAAACTTTTTAAATTTTTTTAAATAAAATAAAATTTTATAAAAAAATAAAAACAAAATATATTGAGGGGGGGTCCCCATGGCTCCCAACCCAGTGGAACCCTCTTGGGTACTCTTTGCGGTCCCACCATAGGTGTTGTGGGGGTCACACAACATACCTTGTGGTGTAACTGCAACGTACCTGCAGTACCCACTGCAAGGTGCCATGTGAGGTGGTGGGTGAGGTCATGGCCCTTGTCGGCTCTACTTTTTATTTTTTATTTTTAATAATTTTTTTTTAAATATATATTTTTATATATACTTTTTTGACGAAAAGTCTTAACTGTATTTTTCGAGCAGCCCCCCCCCCCTTTTTTAAAGAATTCAAATATATATATATATATATATATATATATATATATATATTAATAAAAACTATACTTTTTCAAATCAAGATCATATGATCAATTTCTCAAAAGGGTAATTTTCAAACTAATCAATTGAACATATATACACATTTAAATACCCACATAAAGTCTCCAATTTAATTCTTTTACAAAAGATGTACAAACACAAGATTGTGATGTGATTCTCTGTGGTTTTTTTTAAATTCCAATTTGGTATAACCACCAAAATTTTCTATCAAGATTTTAGCAACCCTAATGGAGCAATCATATGTTCTCTTATTGTTCTCAAACGAATTCCTAGGGTTTAATTGATTCTATTTAAACATGATTTTTTCAATTTTGAATACATAGGTTTTTTAGATCTAGGTTTTTCAAGAAATTTCCACACAAGGAATTCAAATAACCAATCTAATCCAAATTTTCACAATCAAGGAAAAACCAAATCAATATTTCCCAGACAAGATAAATCCATGATTTCTACACTCAAATTCCATACATGATCCGACAATCACGAAGTAGACAATCTTTTCGAAAGAAAGAATTGAAAGGGGTTACAAACCCTACCTTAATCAATGAATGATATGCAACAATGAAGACCAATCCCGAACTTAAAAAATTCAAGCTTTCAAAAATTCCTCCAATTCCAAATCCAAAGCCAAAACTTGTAATCCTTCAAATTTTGTGTCGAATAATGACCAAAAGAAATTCTAATAAAGAAAAGCCAGCAACTAAGGTTGAAAACATGCAACTCCTAATCAGAGAAATAGAACCCAATTGTTAAAAACAATGAAGCACTTAACTCAAAATCACTAAAATCAGAACTCAACTATAACCTCGTTTATATCAAACTTTTATTTATTAAAAAAATTATTTTAATTAATAATTCCCATTCATGCAAATCACTCAACCTTTAACTTAAATTTATATTTCCATTTTATTAAATTGAATGTGCAAATTTAATTGCATAATAATATTTAATTAACAATGATTATTTTTTAGCATATTAATAATATGCAAATTGATAAATAAATATCAATTCATTAATTATGCCTTTAAACTCAATTTTGATTTAATAATTAATTAAATTCTCTATTTCTATAATTAGACTTTTTAATTAAGTCTTTTTAAATAAACATAAGTATTTAATTAATTCTCATTAATTAAATACCCTCATATTTAATATTTCATTATTTAATAAGATTTAATTATTCAATCATTTAATTAGTCTTAATTAAATCTTTAATGCTTTTTTAACACAAAAATCATATCAAACCACATGACATGAAATCATGAAGGAAAAAACGACTAAACCCAAAATACCATAATCAAGCACAAAGGAAGGTTCCTGAATTCACGTCATCTTGACAAATTCGGAGGGGTAACCAATCATATACTTGTCCACTATTTCAGGACAATAAATGGCTAAGGTTGGGATTTGGATCTGTTTGTTATCTCTCCCCTCTTACCATTGAGATATTGCGATAGGGCACGCTCATTCTGACAATTCAGGGAAGTCGATGCCTGGTACCTGCAAACCTACCATCACAATGACAAACATATGCATACATATATATAGCAGACAATGGTTGGAATCGGTACATCGTGTGGATCTCGCAAGCAGGTAACTATGACTCCGTACCATACCATATCAAACACATCGTACAGAAAGGTAAAATGTACATATGATCCATGGGAATACAGATATGGGTTAGTATGCCAGAAATCATAAATTTAAATTACATCATCATAATCAGATACTTAATATGAAAATAACCATGACCATCTAACCATCAACACACAATATCACACAACTAACCAATGAATCATTATATATCAAATCACAATGAAATGTCATACATCCATATCCTCAAAATCACTGAAATAACCAACACACTCATGAAAGAGGCCTAAAAGAGTCTGACAACAAAATTGAAAAAGTAGCCTATGGGAGGGGTATTACATGCAAGCTGTACCAGGTAATTATATTAGCTTAATTGATTTGTCTAGAATGACAGTACAAGTCGATTTTCTTCCAATTTGTTGTTGTTGTCTGCTTGAATAGGTCACTAGAAATGCCAGATGTCTGTAACTGATTCCCCATGCCTTGCTGGAAAAGTCGACCTGATTTGCTTGTAGCTAGACAGTATGACAATGATTTGTTTCATCAGTTTTCGGCCCAGATTTGACCTGCGACCTTTCTCAGGCAACATGATTTGCTGTAGCTGATTGGGAAATTCACTAAATTTGCTTGGAAGTTCCACTTTACCCACACCGAGCAATACTTCTGAGTTTTTTGTCTCCAAATAGTAATGTATGTCTCCTAGAAAGCTACAGGAGCTTGGATCTGCTGTAGCTGATTGGGAAATTCACTAAATTTGCCTGGAAGTTCCACTTTACCCATGCCCAGCAATACTTCTGAGTTTTTTGTCTCCAAATAGTAATGTATGGCTCCTAGAAAGCTACAGGAGCTTGGATCTGCAAGCTGAAAGATATAACATAGTTTACAATTTAATGTCTATACCCTGCATCTAGTTGTAGCAGTAAACAAAACTCCCCAAACTGCTCTGAATTGAAGTCCTCTTTGATAATTCACCCTAGGATGATGTCTCACATCTGTAGGCAAATGTCCATAAGGGAGTTTTCATTCCCAAATAGACAAACTGGCATTAATTCCTCTGCAATAAGGCTCTCCACCACAACTGGAAACAAAGAAATGTTTTGGATGCCTCCAAAATAATTTTCCCTCTTCTTTTTAACCATTATTTTCCCTTCTTGCTGGTCGAACCTGATTAGGGTTCCTTAATTTGAAATAACATTAAAATAATGTTTTTATTAATTCAATTCCCCCTCTACCTAGAAGTTGACCAACTTGAGGGGGTGTTTTAACATTGCTTGAAAGTTCCCTTCTTAAGTAAAATATGAAGTTATTTTTCCTAGGGGTTTGGTCCTCCCGTAAAACTTATTATTTTATTCTAAGTGATTATAATAATCACTTTATTATTTTATTAAATCAAACTTAGGAGAATATTAAATAATTTCCAAGTTAATTTGTAGTTCGCTCATCTGGACTCCGATTTGAGTTCTATTTGTTGCTCCCTATCCATTGTTGTTGTCTGACCATGGCGAGCTAATTGGCAGTTCCATCCTAAAATTTAGGAACTCTCTAAAAATTAGTAAATGTGCCAGAAGCATCTAGGATGATCTCGGAGGCCCTCTGGTGCATAGTTACCAGACTTGGACTCTGCAAGGCCGACTCGACTCGTGACTCGGCTACGACTCGGCATCGATTCAACAAAATGAAAAAACCCCTATAATTTAGAGTTTTTTAACAATTTAAAACTTGTTTCATGCACCCATTATTGAATAAAGCTTAAATACACTATAACATCATCAAATAGAAGCTAATTTGATCACATACATAAACTATTAAACATACATCCATCACATAAGTACAAACATAAATTGTAGTGAAGGAAATAGAAAACATAGATATATAGAATTATAAATATTGTCAAATGTATATAAAATCCATGAAATCCATGACATCAAATGTTCCCAAACATGTGTAAACAAAAACAAGTCTATGGCTTAGGCTCTAGCTCAGCCTTAGAGTAGTCTATCTGCCTCCTACAAAGGCATGTAAGGTAGGTCCTGGATGACTGGGAACTATGGTATACATACACACACACACATATTTATGCAATATATATGCAACTCTTGCACATTCATGAGCTAGATATATTTATTTAATATTATGTTGGACTAGACAACCTTCAGAAGGGTTCACAATTAATTATTTAATTATCTTCTTGTCGGCAAGTTTTGTGTCTCCCTTGGGTGGAAAGCGTAACTCCTTGCTACCCAAGAGGCAAGTTTTGTGTGTTCTGTAAGATGTCCTTGGCACTAGGTACTCTACTATCATTGAACAACAAATCTAGAAAACTAGGTGCATGGTGACATCTGGATAGATATGTGGCAGGTCATGTTGTAGCAGTACTCACACAAATGTAACAACCTGACCCATGCCTTTTTCTGCCTTGATATGTCATTCCGAAGGTATCCCTCCACCCATTTATTAACAACCTTTGACTGACCGTCTGTCTGGGGGAGGTAACTAGTGCTCAGGGTGAGCTCGGTGCTGCTGAGTCTAAATAACTCCTGCCAAAAATTACTCTTAAATCTGTTGTTTTTGTCATTGACTATACTCTTTGACAACCCATGAAGTTTGAAAACCTCTTGGAAAAACAAGTTTGCAACTTGCATTGCCGTGTAAGTAGCGGTGATCGCAAAGAAGTGAGCATAATTCGTCAACCTATCCACCACCACGTAAATACAATCCCTTCTCTGGGATTTGGGCAAACCCGTGATGAAATCAATACAAATGCACTCCCACTTCCTGTTTGGAATGGGGAAGGGTTGCAATATTCCTACGTGAAAAGTATGCTCCTGTTTATTCTGTTGACAAATAGGACACTCTCTAACATATTGAAGTACATTTGACTTGAGTCCTTTCCATGTAAATCGTTCCCGAACTTGTCTATATGTTTTAATTTTTTAAAGTATCCTAGGTGCCCTTGCCATGGGAACATTATGAAAAACCCTCAAAATCTTTTTCACGTATGATCTCGGTCCCAATAATATCCGACCCTTGTAAATGATAAGCTCATTTACAACAATATACCTGTCATCCTGTACCAAACCATCTACAATACTGGCTGCCCATGTATTTTTAGCATACACAACTGAAATCAATCCATGCCAATCATTAATAATCTCACTAATGGTACACAAAAGAGGTCTCCGTGAGAGCATTAGCAACTATGTTCTTCTTACCCTTGACATACTTGATGTCAAAATCATAGGCTTGAAGCTTACTAACCAACTTCTATCGCCGATCATTGAGGTCTCGTGGATTAAGGAAATCTTTCGGGCTGGTATGATCTGTCCTCACTACAAATTTGCTGCCCACGAGATATTGCCTAAACTTGGCCAGTGCATGCATAATAGCCAACATCTCCTTATCATATATAATGTAACTCCTCTCTACTCCCCTCAATTTCTGGCTCTAAAAGCAATCAAATGCTTATCTTGCATCAATACTGCTCCAATGCCCTCACCCGAGGCATCACATTGAAGCTCAAATGGTGCAGCAAAATCTGGTATAGCAAGAATTGGACAAGAACTCATTAACCATTTGAACTCATCAAAACACTGTTGTGCCTTATCGGATCAATGAAACTCCCCCTTCTTTGTCAAGTTTGTGAGTGGTGCTACCTGCTGTGAAAAACCCTTGATGAAGCGTTTGTAGAAACCACTTAACCTAAAGAACCCCTTAAATTGTGTAAGGTTTTTGGGTGGAGGCCAATGCATGATAGCCCAAATTTTCTTTGGATCAATTCTGACACGTTGCATTGATGATATGCCCCAACTAGAGCAACTCTTTCATCCCAAACTCGCACTTGGACTCCTTGGCATACAAGGATTCCCTCTCCAAGATATCCAATACTCGCTTCAGATGTCTCAAGTGCTCATCCCAAGACTGATTGTATACCAAAATGTCATCAAAGTATATCAGGACAAATTTCCGCCACTGTATATAGGATTGGAATGTGGTTGGTGAATTGGTTAAGGCAAATGGCATAACTAGACACTCAAAGTGCCCACAGTGACACTTGATCGCCGTCTTCTCCACATCCTCTTCCCTCATTCATATCTGATGGTATCTAGACCTCAAGTCGATCTTAGAGGAGAAACATGCCCCGTGCAACTCATCAATCAGCTCATCTATGCAGGTTATGGGATATCTGTTCTTTATTGTCCTCTTATTCAGTGCTCTATAGTCAATACACATGCGAAGTGTCCCATCCTTCTTCTTGACTAGTACACCTATTGATGCAAATGGACTCTTGCTGGGTCTGATATGTCCCATGTCAACCAACTCTTTTATTGTTTTCTTAATTTTATCCTTGAGTCGCTTGGGGTGTTTGTATGGGGTGATGATGATACGTTTCGCCCCATCCTCCAACTCAATAATGTGCTTAATCCCCCTTTCTAGTGGTCTACCTGGTGGAATGTCAGTAAACACCTTACTATGTTTAGTCAAAACCTGCTGAATCTATGGGGGATAAACTCTCTTCTACTCCTCAATCGTAGTAGGCATCAACACACACTTTGCTGCTCACTCTATCTGCTCATGCCAAAACAACCTCTCCATCCTCCTCAAGGACACTTTGCATATGCTGCCATTTGTCATCCCCCTCAACATATGCTTGCTCTCATCAACTTCAAACCTCATCTCCATGGTGCGTACATTGAGGTAAAATTTCTCTATCTCACCCAAACTCACAACATAGTAATCAGCCTTAAACTCATAATCACTCAACCTCAAAGGAATGTTTAGAATTCGCCTAGTGCAAGTGAGTACAAATCCATTTGCCACTCTCACTTTGAAACCTGGGAACTCCTTTGTCTGAATACCACACCTAGCCATGAGTCCCTCATCAATGAAATTATGCATGGCCCCTGTGTCAAGTAATGTGATCACTCGCTGCCCTGCTAAGACCCCTCTCATCCTGAATGATCCCTCTTTTTGGATGCTAGAGAGGCTTGCTATAGTTGCCTCTTCTTCTTGCTCCTTAATTGACCCTTCTGATGCACTTTCTCCCTCACTGCAACTATGCTCAATCTTCTGGTCTGAATTTTCAGAACTTGCATCATCGCCTGAAAGGTATTCCATTTTGTTTGCCTTACTCTTTGAAGTACATTTGTGCTTAGGGTCCCAAGGTTCCTTACATTTGAAGCACATATTTCTACGTCTCAAGTCATTCAAGGTTTCATCATTAGGTTTCTGGAATGGTTTCTTTTGTTGCTCTGAAGTTTTATGAAAGTGTTTCTTATCCTTATTGTTTGGGAAGTGTCTAAAAGATGACTTATTCCTCAAATCAGAATGCTCCATGCTCCTGGTCTTCATGGAAAGTTGTAGTGCGGGTGGATCAAATGCTCTGACCTAGTTGCACAAAGGATCTGAAAGCCCCTCAATGAATAGCATTGTCAACCTCCTCTCAGATATATTTGTCACCATGACGAATAGCCTCTGGAACTCAGATATGTATGTCTCTAGTGACCCATACTACTTGAGCTGTGCAAGCTCCCTGAAACACATCTTTGGCTGCTTGCGATCAGAACGCTCGATGAATCTATTGGTGAACTCATCGTAGGAGGTAATGTAGAGATGCCCCAATTTAATCAACCCATGTTACCACCACTCATGGGCCACTCCATCCAAATGCAAAGTAGCAAACCTGATCGCCTCCTCCTTTGACATAGGTTTCAATGACAAGTAATTATCCATCTTTTGCACCCAAGCATGAGCTGTACTCTTATCATCTCCATCAAAATGTGGCAAGGTTAACTTGCCCACAAACTGCTTGAAATCCCTGTTACCTTGTGGTACCCTATGATCTGCTCTATGTGTTGAACCTTCTCTAAGCCTCTTCTATCCAATAAACTGCTCAAGTGTCAAAAGCTCCCTGACCTTGGGTGGTAGGGTCATATACTCAATGTAGTGATGACGAATCTTGTCATTGAAATCTATAATTCTAGCCCTCTGCCCTGTGGAATGGATGACTTCTCCTGTGGAGTAAATACAGGCTGTAAAGGTCTCGGTACTGTGCTGGATGCTGAACACTCACCCTGTGGCCTACTGGACTCCCGTGTATAAGAAGTATGATGTGGCTGCTCATCTCTAGTCTGATTTTGCTTAGCTATTTGTCCCAGCAGCTGAGACATCATGTCCATCATGGTATCAAATTTTCTCTCCATCCTAGCTACTGGACTTTGAGATCTAGATTTTTCCTTTTCTTTCTCAGCCATGTTATCTTCCAAGGTATCACTGACCTTTAAATCCCTGTAAACTCATCTCCTGGTATAAGTTACAAAATGTTGATCACTCATTGACACTGAAAACTGCCCATAGGATGGTAGGAAGTAACTGTGCTCTGATCCCACTGTAATATAGCACCCTGGTTTGTGTTTTTGAATTGAATTGACTTTGACAGATGAACTGGATTTTTTCTTTAATTTTTTGTTTTGCATTTTTTGAGTTTTTTTAAGGTTTTCTTTTTTGTTTTTTTGGAATGATGATTGAAAAACTAAGGAAGATGAAAGTACAACAAACCAATTCTGAAAATAGATGCAACTTCTGAATGAACAATGCAAATTTCTATTAAATCTGGATTTGTTGACTACTTCTATAAAAGCTGAAAATGACAACTACATGCAAGCCATACCAGGTAATTATATTAGCTTAATTGATTTGTCCAGGATGACAGTACAAGCCGATTTTCTTCCAATTTGTTGCTGTTGTCTGCTTGAACAGCTCACTGGAAATGTCAGATGTCTGTATATGATTCCCCACGCCTTGCTGGAAAAGTCGACCTGATTTGCCTGTAGCTGGACTGTATGACAATGCTCCGTTTCATCAATTTTCCGCCCAGATTTGACCTGCAACCTTTCTCAGGCAACCTGATTTGCTGTAGCTGATTGGGAAATTCACTAAATTCGCCTAGAAGGTTCACTTTACCCATGCCCAGCAATACTTTTGAGTTTTTTGTCTCCAAATAGTAATGTATGGCTCCCAGAAAGCTACAGGAGCTTGGATCTGCAAGCTGAAAGCTATACCACAGTCTACAATTTAATGTCTATACCATGTGTCTGGCTGTTGCAGTAAAAAAAGCTCCCCAAACTGCTCTGAATTGACGTCCTCTCTGATAATTTGCCTTGGGATGATGTCTCACATCTGCAGGCAAACGTCTACAAGGGAGTTTTCGTTCCCAAATAGACAAACTGTCATGAATTCCTCTGCAACAAGGTTCTCCACTACAGCTGGAAACAAAGAAATGTTCTAGATGCCTCCAAAATGATTTTCTCTCCTTCTTGCAGGTTGAACCTGATTAGGGTTCCTTAATTTAAAATAACATTAAAATAATGTTTTTATTAATTCAATTCCCCCTCTACCTAGAAGTCGACCAACTTGAGGGGGTGTTTTAACATTGCTAAAAAGTGCCCTTCTTAAGTAAAATATGAAGTTATTTTGCCTAGAGGTTTGGTCCTCCCATAAAACTTATTATTTTATTCTAAGTGATTATAATAATCACTTTATTATTCTTTTATTAAATCAAACATAGGAGAATATTAAATTATTTCCAAATTAATTTGTAGCTCGCTTATCTGGACTACGTTTTGAGTTCTGCTTGTTGCTCCCTGTCCATTGATACTGTCCGAATATGGCGAGTTAACTGGCAGTTCCATCCTAAAATTTAGGAACTCTCCTAGAAATTAGGAAATGTGCTAGAAGTGTCTAGGATGATCCTGGAGGCCCTCTGGTGTGTCCCTGTTAGCTTCCCGTTCGTCCCAAAAAAATAGGGATTCCTCCTATAAACTAGAAGACTGCCCAAGACTGGTCAAACTGACTCTCCAAGCCTGATATGTCATCACAAGCCCCTGAAAGGGTCCTCTGCGCACTCTGCTGGCCTACGGGAACCAAATGATAAGCCAACCCATCTGTCACTGTCCTATCTAAGGAGGGGACATTACAATTTTAATTCCTGTTAGAGTGGGAGTTTTTCAATTGATCTTGTTTTTTTAGGAAAATGGTTATGCAAGAATTTGTAGAATAGAGGTGGAGGATATTGAAGTTGATCAGGTGCTGTTTTTGACTTAGAGCTCCTATATGGCACTATGGATTTTACCTTTGATCTTGTGGGGTTTGGATTGCTAATGGTGGATGGTTGGTTTTTAGTTCTTGGTTATCTGAAAAAGTATTGGATGATTAGCCGTTATGGTTGCATGTATGATTAGCATAGGTGCTTGTGATTGTGGGCATGGTTTGTGTGTTGCACGAACATTCTATGGTTTTGCATATGTAGATTCCTCAATTTTATGCTGCTGTACACCATGGATATAATCATATATGCTATTCTAGAGGTGCATGGATGGTCATGGTGTTTTGGAGCTACATGGGTGGACTCATTGCTTGCATGTTGTGGATTGATGGAGTTGTGGGTTTAGATAAACTTGCAGGTTGTATATTCTTGGCTATCTGGGTTTGCATACGTTTACATGATGCAAATTTGTGATATATTGTTGTTCATATGGCAGATCTAAAGGTTTCAAATTTATGGCTATTTTGAACATGTAATAGATTCATATTTGCATGTCTGGTTTTGTGGCTAATCGAAATCTTTGTTTTTTGTTTTGTGCAAGAAAGTTCTAATGTTCCCATTTTCAGCCCAAGCATTCGGAGAGAAAATAATTTAATTAATTAAGTTAAGTTGTCTAAATCAATGTTTTTTGGCAACTTGTATTTAATTGATTATATTATAAGTTGATATTTTGTTTTAATTGCTTGGTGCCAATAGTAAAATAAAATAAAATAAAATATTATAATCCACTTTATGTGCAAAGGAAATTAATATTAAAAGAAGTGATTTTATAATTTTATGTTCCGGAATGTTCCACGGGAGGTTATAAAAGGATGCTGAGGAGACAAAAGACAATCATTTTGAGTTTTTTTAATTTCTCTTTTGGAAATTTTCCCTTGTGGCTAGATTTCTCACTGGAGGACGAAAACCCCAACAGTTTTCCTAACAGATGAAAACCTCAAAAGGTAGTATGATTCCAACTTGGGATCAAATTTGTTGAAGAGTTCTGTTTAAGCAATTTCATCGAGAAGTCGTCATCATGCTGAAAGTCGATAATTGAACAATTATTTTTTATTGAGAACAATGTCCAAAAGGCTTATATTCATGCAGGTTTTAGTTTCTTGCTTCCCTGAGATTTCAATGCCAAATTTATGGATTTACAAGAAAAAATAAATTTGTAAGGAGTTATTTACTGTTTGATCTGATAATTGATTTTCATATTTTAAGCCTGCATGGACTGTTCACTTTTTGTTTTAGAAAGTTGTTATATGAGATTAAAAATAATAAATTCACTGGTGTTTGATAAGCCACCATCTTGGGTAATTGCATTTTCCGCCACCTAGAAATGGGAATGTCTGTCAGTTTTGTTGAAGTTTAAGCAATCCTAAGGTGGGCATGTAATTGTTGGTCTATTGCATGGAGTCATGGACTATCTTCGTTAATCATACCTTCCAATAAGGACATGGCATTAGGTAATATTGATGGCTTCTCTCTTGTTAGAATTGCAGGTCTGTTACTAGCAAACAAAGGAGTCAATTGAGTAATCAAGGAATGTGTGGGGCCCATTCTCACCACTAGCTACTCAGCAAGGAATTTGAGAAGGATTAAATAGAAGGTATTGTGGGTCTTATAGTGCCCAAATGAGCCACTGGCCATCCTACAGAGGGGTGAGATCATTAAACTTTGCTGGGCATTAGCATTTTGTCAGCATGAGAAACTTCATTTTCTAGCCATTGGGGGAAAGAAGTAGACATGAGGGTTATGGTGGTTGAGGAACTGCTGAAGAGGGATGCGGGTTCTAAAAGGAGTTACAGCAGGTTGGAAGTGAGGAATTTTGGCCTCCTTGAATCTGGTTGCTACTGCTAATGAGATTGCAATTGTTCCTAGAGTGTTCAAGGTCACTTTAAATGCTTCTACCTAATTAATTAAGGTCAGCAATATAAATGGATTCATTTCTGTAATGAAACTTCATTTCTGTAATGAACAGCAGAACGTAACCCACAACCCTTATGTATTTGGTTGGAGTAAGTACAAGCCAGTTGTTTATCAAATTGTCTTCATAAGTTTGTGAATGATCATTTGAGTTTAATGAATACAAATGTAGTTATGATAATATTAAACCTATTTCTTTAACAATCACTTAGTAAACCCATAATTTTCATATGCATATAAAGTCTTGACAAATTGACAACAGCTAAAAATGAGAAAAAAAATAAAAGTATAAGCAGGCCGGGTGATTACAAATTTTTATTTGAATCATAATTCTAAATGCATGCTTTGTGCCTGGTTTGAGAAGTTTGGATGCAACTTTCTCAATGGTTCCTTTTGGGTTACCTAATTGTGGTTGTTCCATGTTGTGGATTTACGACATTTTGGATTTGGGTTTTTTTGGATCTAATGTTGAGCTATGGAGAATTTACCTGTCTTTGTTTTACTATTGTTGATGGGGTTGAGTTAGCTAGTCTTTGGGTCTACATTGTTTTGGTAGGTCCATGTTGCACTTGTCAGAGATTTGGCAGTGGTGTGGTTTTCTTTGGTTAAAGTTTGAGTAGTGGCCATGCTTTTTGTTACCTTTGGAGGTTGCATGTATGCTGGTTTTTTAGGTGTTGTGTTTGTACTTGCATGTTGAATGGAAAACACAAGAGTGGATCAATAGAGTGTAGCTGGTGTCTTTGTATAGCAAGGTGTTTTTTAGACTTCTTTTTGGATGCCATGGAGTTGTGGATTTGGTTTGTTGGTTTTTTTTGCTATTATGGTGTGTTGACATTTTGGATTGTAGAGTAATAGGATGATGGACGATATCTATAATGGTTCTTTAAGAACTTGTTACTGTTGTTGTAACAATAGACCACAGTGTTACGGGAAGCTCCAAATCATGGTTTAGTGGGAGCCTTGTGCAAGAACATAATGATGGTGATTGTTTGTCTTCTTAGTTTGGAGATGGTGGCTTTACTTTTCCTTTTGGGAGCCCTTGTTACCGCAACCGAGTTATTTGATTGTGTTAAGGCCATGTGTGATATTTGGATTTTAGGAGATATTATCAAAATGCCATGTGTAGCTTTGGATCACTTTGATGGAAGCTTTTTAGTGATGTGGATTTTTTAGTTTTGTCATGGATGGTTGTCATGAACCATAATTGATACGTATGCATATAAATTGGCCCGAATATTTGCTAAGTCTCTACATTGATAATATTATTTATAAATTCATAATTAATAATAATATTATGAATCAATATAATGCTAATATTTAATCAATATGTAATTGATTAATTAATTAATAGTTAATCAATATAATATTACTAATCAAATCAATAATTGTTAATTAATCAATATAATGAGATACAGTATCAATAATAGATCTTTATAATTTATCAATCGATATATAATTAATATTAATTCATATTAATCTTAATAATATCTATTAATATATATATTTATTTATCAATGTAATTGATATTAATTATTTAATATTATTATTATTATCCATATTAATAATATTATTTAACAATATAATCTATTTTTTTCGATGTTATTACATAGATGATACTAGTAATAATCTAGTAACACCAATAAACACCAATAGTAAGTTGACGGTGATAAGGCCATACTAATCGACGATATTATTACCCATGAGACTAGTAATAAGTTGATAATGATAAACTAATGCTAAGTCGACAATAATAGTCAATGATAATTCACTTTGTTAAAACACTAATTAGAATGAAACGTCGGCAATATGGGGGAAAGTATGGTCGCAACCCCTATCTCTAACGACGTATAAGTATGGGCTAGAAAATATAAGACGGAAGGAAGGATACGAGAGTTACAAAAAGAAGGACGAGCACAGCGATTAAGGATATGACAAGAATATAAGGTGCGTATTTGTGAGAGATAAAATAAATAGCAATCATTGTCTGTCGTTTGGACTGTTATGGATATATATATATATATATATACAGAATCTTAATGGATTGATTTTTAGATTGTATTATACCACCATTACGGATATACAGAGAAAATAAAATATATAATCATAATTATATATATATATATAGATGTAGAGAGAAAGATATTAATAAGTATGTTTTTTGTATTTAGATAGAATTTCAAAATGGAAATAATAAAATGATATATCCGGTATAGATCATATGAACTCATCTCTTTTATCCCACTAAAGCATCTTTTGAATGAGAAGGTTGTGGAAGGTAGAGGTAGAGTAATTTCGGGCACATGATGGTTATCCCAATGCTAGGGTTAGGCCTTGAGGGAAACCACTTGTAGCCTGTTTCACGTGACCTAGGCCCTGTAACTCTTCCACTGTCGATGACCTTAGAGGGAGACAGAGAGAAGGATTCCTCCATCATCCATACAAGAGATATTTTGGCATTCATTCAGATATGTTCCTTTACTTGTTCCTTTGTTGGTTTACATTTCTTTAATGATTTTGCATAAGGATGGATAATATAGGATGTAATGCTTAATAAGAAGAGCCTCTAATCTAACCAAATTTTCCTAATTGGCATCAATTTATGAAGTAGGATAGTGTTAAGGAATAAGGGCCATTACAATTGGTATCAGAGCATAATCTTGCCATCCTGTGGAAATTTAGTTCATGCTAACTTATCAACGAACAAGAGGAAGTGCTGCCATGGCAGAACAAGTGACCAATGACTTAGAAATATCATGGAACAAACCCACCAAACTTTGACAAACCAAATAGAAAGATCTAACCAAGCACTCCTTTAGGCATTACAAAACATGGGAAACTCTATAAATAACCTTAAGAATAATACAAACAATGGGAGAGATACAAGCTCCTATCACTCAGAAAATAATGGGGTTTCAACATCCAAAGTACCCAAACCCACCTTCCTACCTGATGAGGATATCCCATTAGAAGAAGGAATGGGGAAAACAACACACAATGCTATTGAAAACGACACACAATGCTGTTGAAAACAACAGAGCCATTGCAAGCCTTGACCCAGAAATTAGGGAATTAGTGACATTTAGAGAATTTTGTGAAGGTAACAAGCATGACACTCCTAGAAAAGAGAGAACTCATAACAAAGACTTTAAAAATAAGATCCATAAAGTGCAGCTCCCAAATTTCGACGGCTCAGGAAAAACCACGGCTTATGCTTGGCTACAAAGGCTAAACAATTATTTCACCCTTAGCCCTATGACTGAAGGAGATGCACTTCCATTTTGCAATTCTACATCTAGTAGGGGTGGCATATGATTGGTGGCACCATGGGCTACATACTCAAGGACATCAAAATATGACCTCTTATGAAGACTTCTCACAAAGGCTTATCAAAAGATTTGATTGAAAACACCCCCAAGAGAATTTTAAGAAATTGACCCAAATTAAGCAACATGGGAAAGTAGAAATTACATAGCTGAATTTCAGATGCTTTCAGTTCAAGTAACAGGGATAGATGACGACCGCCTCACTTACATGTTTATAGAAGGGTTTAAAGACTCCCTAAAGGGACTAGTAAGCGCTTTCAAGCTATCGTCCTTGGAAGATGCTTATGATACTACATTAAGACTAGAGGTCTCATCTCCAAATAACAAAGCCGTGGTTAATCACAATAAAAACACCCATAAAAGTGAGAGGACATACCAAAGGATCCTTTCCCCGACAGAAGAAGACGAACTAAGGAAAAAGAACCTATGTTTCAAGTGCAAGGAGCCTTGGAGACAAGGCCATGTCTGTAACATGTTTATAGAAGGGTTTAAAGACTCCCTAAAGGGACTAGTAAGCGTTTTCAAGCTATCGTCCTTGGAAGATGCTTATGATACTGCATTAAGACTAGAGGTCTCATCTCAAAATAACAAAGCCGTGGTTAATTACAATAAAAACACCCATAAAAGTGAGAGGACATACCAAAGGATCCTTTCCCCGACAGAACAAGACGAACTAAGGAAAATGAACCTATGTTTCAAGTGCAAGGAGCCTTGGAGACAAGGCCATGTCTGTAACCAAAAGAAAAATCCATGCTGCAACTACTAGGAGGAATGGACACTGGGACATAAATGCAAAAAGAGAGGTAGGGCTCACAATATAGAAATAACTTCCGAAGGTGAAGACGAGGATAATATAACTAAGGGGAGACATGAAGAAGAAGAAGAATATGGAGTAATAGCCTCTTTCACCCAGGCCCTTGAGAACAGAGTCCTCAGGATCAAAAGCACCCTCCAAGGAAAGAGAGTCGTATCATTAATTGATAGTGGAGCATCACACTTCATAGATGAGAAACTTGTTGCAAAAATGAAACTGAAAACACAAAAATTTAAAGGGTTTACAACAACCTAGGCTACTAGCTCTTTAGTCAGATGTACAAAGATGGTTCCTCAACAAGAGATTATATTGGGAAAACACCCCATCAAAGTGAACTTATATGTTGTACCATTACACAATGACATTATCTTAGGATCTCTGTGGATATACTCCTTTGGGTGTTTTAAGTTAGATCTACCTAATTTAAAGATCCATTTTCAACATGAAGGAAAGAGATAACCTTGGAAGGAACTTTAGACAGATCGCCACAAGTAGTTTCATGTAAAAGAATTGAAAGGATATATAGGCGAGAGCAAGGGGAGTGATCTGCCTAGTGCTTGGTTTTGGACAAGTCTACTCCAAAGGATCGACAATTCATGTTGCTATTAAAGCCATTTTAAAAAGGCATAAAAGAATCTTTGATGACATTCCACATGGTCTACCACCAAAAAGAGGATTCGAACACATCATAAAATTGGAAAAAGGAGCAAAACCAGTGATCACCACCCCCTATAGACACCCCCAAAAATATAAAGATGAGATTGAAAAGGCAATAAAAGAACTCCTTGAAATGAGACACATTCAACCCAGCTCAAGTCCTTTTGCATCTTTAGTAGTACTTGTCAAGAAGAAAGATGGGACAATGCAAATGTGTATTGATTATAGAGCATTACACAAAAAGACCATCAAGAACTGTTATCCGATCCCAAGGGTGGATGAACTAATTGATGAACTTCACGGGGCCAGATACTTCTCAAAGATAGTTTTTCGTTCGGGCTATCATTAGATCAGAATGAGGGAAGACGGTGTGCCAAAGACAACCTTCAAGTGCCATTATGGGCATTTTGAGTTTCTAGTCTTACCTTTTGGCCTAACAAATGCTCTGACCACGTTTCAGTCATGTATGAATCATATATTTAGAAAATAGTTGAGGAAATTTCTGCTCATATTTTTTGATGACATCTTGATCTATAGCAAGACCTAGAAAGAGCACCTTCAACATATTGAAGAGGTATTGAGTATCCTTGAATCCAAATTCTTGTTTGCTAAAGCCTCAAAATGTGAGTTCGGATTAGAGGAAATCCTCTATCTAGGTCATAAGATAAATGCAAAGGGGGTCAGTGTAGATGAAGAAAAGATTAAAGCAATTAAGGAA
Organism: Chamaecyparis obtusa; assembly: GCA_027943335.1. Classification (NCBI taxonomy): domain Eukaryota; kingdom Viridiplantae; phylum Streptophyta; class Pinopsida; order Cupressales; family Cupressaceae; genus Chamaecyparis; species Chamaecyparis obtusa. The sequence goes on along the minus strand of BSBK01010209.1, from coordinate 104,946 downwards.
TGACAAAAACCTAAAACCTTAAAGTAACTCAGAGGGTTCGTAGGATTGTGCAGCTATTACAGGCGTTTTGTCAAAGGTTTCTCAAAGATAGCTGCCCCATAGACAAATTTGACAAAGAAAGGAGCTTTCCAATGGAATGAGTTAGCACAACAAGCCTTTGATTGATTAAAAGCAACCACGAGTTCATGTCCAGTATTGGCTATCCCAGATTTTTCACAACCTTTTGAGTTACAATGTGATGCTTCAGGAGAGGGAATCCGAGCAGTACTCATGCAAAACAAACATCCCATTGCTTTCAAGAGCCGCAAACTTACAGAAAGTGAGCGACACTACTCTATTTATGATAAGGAAATGCTAGCACTTATGCATGCCTTAGCCAAGTTTAGACAATACTTGGTATGTGGAAGGTTCAATATTAAGACGGATCACAATAGCCTAAGGTTTTTATGAACTTGAAAGACATCAATGATTGACAACAGAAATGGGTAAGCAAAATCTAGGCTTACAATTTTGACATTGAATACGTATGATCGACAACAGAAATGGGTAAGCAAAATCTAGGCTTACAATTTTGACATTGAATACGTCAAGGGAACCAACAATGTGGTAGTTGACACATTGTCTCGCCGATTTCATGTGGGCACCATAACAAGGGTCACAGAGGATTGGAAAAGTGATATCATTGCTAAATATGCTAAAAACACATTTGCAAATGAAATAATGATGGGGAAATCACCAAATGATGAATAGAAAATAATTGAGGAACTTATTATGTATAAGGGTAGGATATTTCTCACAACAAACTCCAAAGTCAAGAGCAGAATTATGAAAGAGTACCATGACAACCCTTTATCAGGACACCCGAAATTTTATAAGACTTACAAGAAGATAAGGGAAAGATACTCTTGGAAAGGCCTCAAAAAGGATATTATGAAGTACGTCCAAGAATGTATGACTTGCCAGAAGAATAAGACTGAACAAAATCACGTAACTAGTTTATTGCAGGCGTTACCCATCCCAAATCAAAAGTGGGAAAGTATTTCAATGGAATTCATCACAGGATTACCAAAAGTACGTGAGAAAGATTGCATCTTTGTAGTGGTGGATAGGCTGATAAAATATGCACATTTCGTTGCAATATCCACCCACTATAAGGCACCACAAATAGTTGAGATATTTTTCAAGGAGATTTTAAAGTTGTATGGATTACCAAAGAATATTATCAGTGACAGAGATAGCAAGTTTCTTAGCCTATTTTGGCAAGAACTCTTCCAATTAGCAGTAACTGATTTGACTCCTAGCACAAGTTACCACCCCCAGATAGATGGGCAAACTGAAATTGTTAACAAATGGATTATATCTCAGAAATTATGTTATAGGACAGCAGAGCGCATGGATCAAATGGTTACATTTAGGGGAGTATTGTTACAATACCACCCATCACATGTCCATTGGGATGAGCGCTTTCAAGGCATTATATGGATATGAGGCCACCACATTCAGAGACTTGATCACTCAAAACAGAGTACCGAGAGCCTAGGTTTTCATCCAACAAAGCATCGATATTATGAAAACTCTCAGAGACAATCTCCACCATGCTCAAAACCAACAAAAGATATATGCTGATCGGAAGTGCATGGAAAGGTCGTTCAAGGTTGGTGATCTAGTATTTTTAAGACTACAACCCTACAATCAATCCTCACTTAAGGTAAGTGGAGTAGAGAAATTGAAACGTTGATTCTATGGACCATACAGGATCTTAAGGAGGATAGGGGAAGTAGCTTATGAGATAGATCTACCTGAGAATAGCAAGACCCACAACATCTTTCATGTATCCAGACTTAAGAAAGTCCTTGGGTAACAAGTCAGTCCTTGTGTTGAGTTGCCGCCACTAGATGATGAAGGAAAACTCGTCTTGGAACTTGAAGTCATCCTTGATAAGCGTGAAAAGAGACTAAAAAATAGAACTATTTCAGAATACTTAGTAAAATGGAAAAGTCTACCGAAAGAAGATGCTTCTTGTGTGGGAGAAGAGATCATTTCTCATCCAAAATTGCTTGAGGAAAAGCAAATTTGGGAGAGGCAGACTGTCATGAACCATAATTGATACATGTATGCATATAAATTGGCTCGAATATTGCTAAGTCTCTACATTGATAATATTATTTATAAATCCATAATTAATAATAATATTATGAATCAATATAATGCTAATAATTAATCAATAAATAATTGATTAATTAATTATTTGTTAATCAATATAATATTACTAATCAAATCAATAATTGTTAATTAATCAATATAATGAGATACAATATCAATAATAGATCCTTATAATTTATCAATCAATACATAATCAATATTAATTCATATTAATCTTAATAATATCTATCAATATATATTTAATTAATCAATGTAATCGATATTAATTATTTAATATTATTATTATCTATATTAATAATATTAATTAACAATTTAATCTATTTTTTCGATGTTATTATATTGATGATTCTAGTAATAATCTAGTAACACCAATAGTAAGTCGACGGTGATAAGTCCATACTAATCGACGGTATTATTACCCATGAGACTAGTAATAAGCCGATGCTAAGTCGACAATAGCAGTCAATGATAATTGACTTTGTTAAAAAACTAATTAGAATGAAACGTCGGCAATATGGGAGAAAGTATGGTTGCAACCCCTATCTCTGACGACGTATAAGTATCGGCTAGAAAATATAAGACGAAAGGAAGGATATGAGTGTTACAAAAAGAAAGGACGGGCACACAACGATTAAGGATACAACAAGAATATAAGGTGCGTATCTGCGAGAGATAAAATAAATAGCAATCACTGTCTGTCGTTTGGACTGTTATATATATATATATATATATACAGAATCTTAATGAGTTGATTTATAGATTGTATTATACCACCACTACTGATATACAGAGGAAATAGAATATATAATCATAATTATATATATATATATATATATATATATATATATGTAGAGAGAAAGATATTAATAAGTATGTTTTCTGTATTCAGATATAATTTCTAAATGGAAATAATAAAATGATATATCCAGTATAGATCATACGAAATCATCTCTTTCATCCCACAAAAACATCTTTTGAAGGAGAAGGTTGTGGAAGGTAGAGGCGGAGTAATTTCGGGCACATGATGGTTATCCCAACACTGGGGTTAGGCCTGAGGGAAACTGCTTGTAGCTTGTTTCTCACGACCTAGGCCCTGTAACTCTTCCACTCTTGATGGCCTTAGAGGGAGAGAGAGAGAGAGAAGGATTCCTCCATGATCCATACGAGAGATATTTTGGCATTCATTCAAATATGTTCCTTTACTTGTTCCTTTGTTGGTTTACATTTCTTTAATGATTCCGCATAACGATGGATAATATAGGATGTAATGCTTAATAAGAAGAGCCTCTAATCTAACCAAATTTTCCTAATTGGCATCAATTGATGAAATATGACAGTGTTAAGGAATACGGGCCATTACAATGGTCTGCTGTGTTGATGCTAGTATAATGCAAAGCTTTGGGTTTTTTCATTAAGATACAAATCATAAAGCTGTAGGGAGTTCCTAGAGTTTGCATTTTTCCCTCTGCCTTAAGAGCATTCACAATGATTTGGAGGTAATTGACTAGTTGAGTGTTATGCTCATTTTTTTGTGAGCCACTCTGGGATCTTGTTATTCTATTGTTGTAGTTCAACTTGAGATGATTGGTTTGCACTTGTTGTTGATAGATCAAAAATATTTTAGTGCCACAATGTATAAAATTGAGTTCAATACATATCAACTTGTTACTCTGTTGTAGAATTCTAAAAGAAATAGAGTCTTCTTTAGAGGGCCAACTGCTGTATAAGAGTGGAATTAGGGCCAACTTGATCAGATTATGAAGAAAAATGCTATATATAAGGTAAAATCACTAATATTTCACATTTATTAACAAGTAGCAATAGAATTAATGCAGTTGCAACAGAAAATAGTAGAATAAAAGTAGTTGTTCGAGTCTTTTGAATGCATAAAACATCTTCTACAGTAGAACAACAGGAGCAACATTCAAAGTGTAGGAAAAGGCATTTGGGTAGCAGTTGTAGAAATTTAAAATGTCAGAATACATAATCACATATATTAGTTAGACTAGAGTTTCTTTTTTCATGTTTAAAAATTGCTTTTTTTGGAGGTTTTTGCAATGGATGTCAAGATGCCCTGGGGTTTCCTTGGTGTCCCCTTGCCATCTGCCTTTAAGGGATGTTACTAGGAAACATTTCATATAGTGAAATGACATCCTTGGGATGTCCCCGAATTTTCAGACAAAAGTGGATGGGGTAGTGTAACGTCCCCTTTTTGGTATAAGTATTAATAATAAATAATAAAATCAAAATATAAAATGAATAATAAATAAACAAATAATAATAATAAAATCTAAAATAAATAAATAAAATGTGATATCCCTTAATTTTAAAATAAAAAACAAAATGTAAATAATAAAGGCAAGGAAATAAAACATACCTTGTCATGTATATATAGCTCCTGCATAATAGTTAGCTCATCATTGCATCTGCATTCTTAAAAACATTTCCATAGTATACTCATTCATGATGCATTGTCACATACATGAGCATCCATACATGCACCCATACACCCATGCATCTATAAATCTATATGCATGCATACTTGTATACATACACATATCCACATATAGATACACATGCATATACATGGATACATGCACGCATACTCATCCATAAACATGTACACATGCATACACATACATACATACATACATGAGCATACACATACATGCTCATCTACATGGCTACATCACGCATCAGCATACTAGGTTGGGATCATTGATATAACTATGATGGCATTCATGTGCACTATTGATATATGAATATATGCATACATGCTACAATGATGTATCCTATGATCATTCTAACATGTATAGATGTATCCATACAACAACATGCTCAGTATCATACTCAAAGATGGTATTATTGATCCATAATTGGGTGTCATTGCCGATTTATGGATAAATGAGTAAATCATCATATTCGCGATTACTCATAATGATTATTATGAGTAATGAACTACAACAATGGATACTTATCGGCAATTGATCATTTTACCATTTCATACAATGAATATTAAATTGTATTGCATTATCGGTTCATGATAACCGATCCACTTAATGTGATGTTAATTAATCAAAGTGGCAGACATAACAATGGAGTGTGAGGGTTCACCGTGCCTATAAAGAGCCTGACTAGCTCTTGGCTCCAGGGAATTAAATTCTTAAAATATTTTACACTTCCACAGCATTTTTAACAAGAGATATGTAACTTGGACATTCTTCACAAATATATTGCCATAAATTTCAGACAATCCATTTACAATTAAAACTCAAGAATCTGAATGCTTAAATGATTGGTAATCTAAATTCTGGAAATGTACATTTAAAATATATTAGCACCTTTCAGCAATCATGTGGCAGCATGTAATTAAAACGTGACTGTCCTGGGGTTGACGCAGACCTATGCAGCAATGAAATTTGACTTCCTAAGGCGGTCACATGAGCTGTTGATAGGCTGTTGTAGCTTCCAAGCCTCACGCAAGTCTGCAACAGCTCCAAAAATGGCACTCATGTGTGGACTGTGACTGCCCAGAATCCAAATGCAGCACTTCCCAAATGAAAACGCAGCTTGTAGTGTCTTAATGAATTCTGAATTAAATACTTATCTAGCCGTTAACTCTCAAAATGAACAAGAAGATTCAACATTCACCAAGTTCGAAATTCCACAACCTTAGCATGAATCGAAAACAAACCCTATGAAAGTAATCATCTGTTTGCAGATAAACACTTCTTAGAAATCCAGTATACCTCAGCACTGGACAATGATCTTAGATGCAACTGCAAAATTCACCATCAATTTGTAATGGCTCAAATTGCCAGAAGAGGAATCAGTCCTCAAAACCCTAGCTGGGTAGTCTCTCTCACAACTTCAATAAAATCATAATTCAATAATGAATCCTTTTCCTTTCACAAAGCATTGCTTTTATAATTCAAAAGTGTCTTCTCTCCCACACTTTTCACTTAAAACACTTTTTATACTTAGGCACATATTGAATAATATAATTTATTAATTCATTTGGCTCCAAAAAAGGCCTTTTCACCAATATCATGAAATTATGACACACAAGGTCCCTGTTTCTTGCTTCTTGCTTCCAACGAGCTATAACACTAAGGTATTTAGCATATAATACCAACAAAAATGGCAACCTTAGCAAATTTAATTAAATAATAATAATAAACCACCCGTCTTGCGAAAACAACTGAAGAAGCATCCGAATCGAAATCTGTCTGCACAGGATTGATCCAGATGATGAAAGATGATGAATGAACTTGACAGGGTGACTTACTAAAAATAGACACTCTCTCCAAGATTCTTGGAGCCCAAACCAGAAGCCAGAAATGAAAACCGAGAGCATCATTCAACTCCTTTAACTCATCTGAGCTCATCGGAACTATCCATTGACTTACTATAAATAGTAAGTTCACACCAAAGACCCTCTAAACACCTTGCCAGACCACGAGGATCACACTAATGACCTGGCACCATCAGATCAATGACCTGCAAAAAATGGGGACATTACAGTCCTCCCTCCCCAAGATTGCTTGTCCCCAAGCAATCACCGGAACAAGAAACATCACAATCCACTTGGATCCCACAGAAAAGAATATACTGTGCCACTGACATTAATTGTAGGCTCCTATAACATCACCCAAAATACAAATCGAATAACTCTGTAAAGAGACCCAAAACAACCACTCATGCAAACTCCTGTACTTAATCTGTCTCTACTCGGATCCCAAAAGAAGTGAACTTCAGGATCATCAAAAACCAAGATGTATGGGAGACTCAGATCCCATACACACTGAACTCCCCTGTGCTCCCAACTGACCTGTACTGAGTGTGTAGACCATTTGCACAACAGTGATGAATACCCCTGAACAAAGCTGTACCAGGACCCAGATATCCACACACTGCATAATCTCTGCAGTCACCATAACTCTGCAAGTCACCCGCTACTGACTTGCAGCCAAAACTCCCATCAACTACTGATGGCGAGAACCCATTCCATAATGGATGATAAGGACTAGGAGCCAAACCACCTTCGCGAGAGATGAAATCTTCTACCTATGGGTCAAAAAACAAATGATGAACATGCCCCACCATATATAGCCGACCGGAAACCCCAATCTCTATCAATAGCTCATCATTACCAAACTGGGGGTCATGAGATGGCTCCAATCTCTGACTCCGCATAATTGTAGGCTGGGTAGGCCTTTGAGCAACTCTCTCAACAAACCCAACCTTGAAATCCCTAAAGGAAGCATTGTAGATAGAGTCTCCACAATCCTCCCTACTAACCTCCGGATAGCACAAGAGCCTCGGATGAGAGTACCCTTAGATACTCTATAAGAATCTTGTTGCACATCTGCACTCTCAAGTAAATATTCCATAAATGACTCGGTGCAGTAGAAATTATATGTGGAAGCGTCAACTTGCTCCCCCGCAATCCACAGCTGATCCCTTTGAAAATGTGGCACAACCAACTGTCCCATGCTATCAGCTATGTGAGATGATGAAATAGATTGCTAAGGGAAGCAAATCAACCTGAGAGCTCGACTTCACCGGTACTCCTACCTCATCCGAACCAAGAGCTCCATATCCTGAACATGTGTGTTTGCCACATCATCATGTTCCTCATCACCACCTGTAAGAGCAAACTCACCACCAACCACCTCAATGTGCAATTGAATTGGGTCTAGGGCTGGTGTGGACGACAAATGCTCCAACTCCATGGTCACCTCCTCTAACTGGATCTGCGACTCCTGAAGGGCCCGCTGAGTGTCCTCTAAAACCTCAGTAGTCACTGTGAGCTCCTAGGTAAGCTCACTCACCTCCTCCTCTCTGTCCATCAGTGCCTCATAAGCTGTACTCCCTCACTCCACCAGGTGATCTCGGTCAGCTACCATCTGTAAGTAGTTATGTCTCAAAATCTTGACAACCTCACGCAAAGTATGAATCTTTGTCAATGAGAGGTAACCACCACTGGCCTCATCTGTCATAGGAGCACCCCAACCATAAACAACCAACAACTGACGAGCGGCATCAAAATGCTCAAGAGTAGAAGTAATATCTCTCTCATCAACTCGCAACTGGCTAGTCACATGATGATTCTGCACAACAGGCCTCCTACGAACAACCTCAAACGCACTGTCTACACTATGAGAGGAAGCTGTATCCAACAAACTCCCCTCAAGATCACCGTTTCTCTGTGTATTTTCATCTGAGTACACATCAACAAACTGAGTATAGGCATCGGGCACGTCCTCATCTAACCCCGAGGAAGCTGCTGCTGAATCTGACTCAACACAATCTCCAGCTACCTCGTCCTCTGCAACCATCTGACAATCCAAATCCTGAGACACATCCTCATGAGTTACCGAAGAAGTAATCCCGTCTCTAAAAGTGGAATCTTGGCTATAACAAACTCCTGCCACTCATAAGCTTCCCTGTCCTCATCTGTGAGTCCTTGTAACACAGAATCCTGGAACCCACCATCACCATATGACAAGGCTGAATCTACACCTAAAGTCAAATATAGAAAGCCAGAAACACTACAACTCTCATCGTCCTCGCTCTCATCATCAAAGATATCTGCAATGCTAGTGTCCACATCATCTATCCGCATCTCCTCTACTAACTCTGGCTGCAAACATGACTCAATGTCGTCATGTGAATCAACTATACAGTGGCATGAAACTACGTCGCCCAAATCAACTGCAACACTCCCATCCTAAGTGTCACCACTAGAAAGCTCCATGCACACATCCTCAACACAGGAAGAAACCACTGTCTCCTGTACTGATCCCACATTGCGACTGCTATCATAAATCTTTGAGTTGTCACAGCTCATATGCTCCTCGCAGTCATCACCCTGTTGGTTCCCAAAACCGCAGATTGGAAATCCTAGAGCCTGCCAACTCTCCAATAGAATTCCAAATCAATTTTAGCCAACAAACGGGAATACTTCAAACTCCCCTGCACTTTAGGCTTCGCTACACCTAGGCGGGTAAACCTTTACTTCAAACTTGATCACCTGGTTCGAAGCTCTTCTATAGCGAATTTAAGATGGTGAGTTCCTCGGTTGGCAAAATCCTTGGACTCGATCAAAATAAAATTGAATGTTGAATGTTTGAATTAAAATGTTGTGTAATGATTTATTAAGGTTTGTAGGAAGGATTTGATAGATTTTCTGATTTCATATATAAACCCAATATTTCAACAATAATAAGACCAGTGCCTCTGCTTATTCGGGCAATCGAGTCAACTTCAATGAAGGTTTACGTACAACTTTATAATGTTTAATGCATTCTATATTGCTAATGAATTAAATAATCAAGATGCGACAAATCAAATATTTACGCAATCCTAAATTAATCCAGATTGAATTTAGGATGCTATCTGACCGTATCCACTTATCCGATATTTAAATTGTACAATATTAAAAAATAATGATTACAAAGGACGAATCATTTACAGTTTAATTCTCCATGCCTCTAATAATAAACAAAAGACTTTATTTTATCATTAAAATAAAATAAATTTAAATTTACAAAATCATATTATAGCCCTTATCCCTCCATCTAAAATATATAAAATGTTTCTTATTTTCGAATGTGTTTTTTTTCCCTTCTTTCCTCATTGTCCCTATTTATATTTACAATATAGAGGGTCGTGACTTTTCTTGAAAATAATCGAACCTCTTATTATTATAATTGCACCTTTTAATTTCCTTTTACTAATATTATCATAACTTTTTAACACAAGCTTTCAATAATTAGATTTATCATTTGCAGCATATCCTGCAATCATTCCACGACACAAACGTTCGATCCTGCATCAAACAATTCACGAGTCTTCTCCATGCTCCCATGATGCATATCCTGCATGTAATCATGGCACTCCATGATACAACATTTCAATGAGGCATTTTGTTAAACATACGGCGTGCCTTGTCTAGTCTCTGGCATTTAACACACATATCTAAGAGCGCGTTCACAACAGGAACATGCCTTCAAACTCATTTCATCTTATCTCTTTAGTGCCGGTCCCCTGATTTCTTCAGGTGAAGAATATTGTTTCCCTGCTTTAATATCATGGTGCACAATCCTTGGTTGAGATTCTTCATGAAGATAAGCAAGCCCACAGGCTACTCCTACAACAATGCTCTTCCGTCTGTTCCAATCTAGTGATGAATCTAGTTCCATCCTAAACAAGATCTTATCGAGACTCTTGTTTAGGAGATATTCAATAACTAGCAATTTTTCTGATCTCTCTGCACAACAACCCAGTAATTTAACAAGGTTCTGATGTTGAACAACGGAGATAACATTCACTTCATTCAAGAATTGATCACTCCCATGTTTTGAGTGCACATTGAGCCTCTTCACTGCCACTAGGGCACCATCTGGAAGAATACCCTGATAGACAGAGCCATAGTCTCCCTCCCCAAGTTTCTTCCTCCCATCAAAGTTCCCAGTGGCATGCCTCAATAGTTCATAAGAGTATATTCGAATGCCTGCGATCTCTCTTTGAGGATCATTCTGAAGTATTCTCCATTTCTATCTCCATCTCCACGATAGCATATTATTCTTGACAAGAATTATCAAAAGAGAAAATAATAGCAGAATAGCTACAAGCAGTGCTCCAACTATGCTCCATAAAACTCGACTGTTTGACTTCTGTTGATTCTCTTACCCTCGAACTCTGTCATATTTTGATATGCCTTGACATTAATGACAATATTTCAACATGGATCTCTAACATTATTTCACAAATGGAGGTTATATATTTATTTTTTTTTGCAAAAATTGAGGCTCCATCACACCCAACATCTCACAGGGGGTGTCATCTCCAATGCAACTCACAACATCCTCGAAAGTGTCATCAGATGTGTCTATACTATTAGCTCCCACATCTCCTGTTGAAATCTCATCTGCGGACACGTGTCTCTATGCACATGACTCAACGTCAGGCTGTGCACCAATAGTGCTGGAGCACGAACTGTCATCAACTGACCCCGCTCTAATGCCCTGATCACCAACCTCACCACTGGGAGACTCCGTACATGCCTCAGTCCCATCTAAGGAAGCAACTGCCTTTTGAACTAGAGCAACACTACTACAGCTGACATAAACATCTCCAATAATAACTCCCTCCATGAAAGAGTCTGAACACTTAGTGATAACTGCAACATCAGCTGATTCTGTACAATCCGTAGTGACTGCTCTAGGAGCCTCAACCTGGTGATGCTCAGCGCTGCTGTCAACCAATGGCACTGAAACATCCACTAGCTCCTGTGCAATAAATCCATCACCACCACTGCGGATGAAAATAGCAGGTGCTGAACTAGATGTAGGAACATCAGCATCATGGACTACTGTCGGAGGAAACTCCAGCCTTCTCCCCTGCAAATTCGATGTCGGCCTTCTAAAGGCAGAGACCATATATCTCGCTACCTTGTCTACTGTAACTGGATCCGACAAACTCTTTGCTGATGCAGTCTAAGTCTCTCAATGCTTTCTATGAAAGCATTTAATTCCTCTATATTTCACTTATTGCTACGACAACTTTCGGAACTGGGCCTCCTGTATTTATCCATAGCTAGGGAAAATGGAAGTGCTGGTCACTTTTAAAATACTTTTGAATATAAATGATTCCAGACCCCACAGGATGGCAAGATAAAAGCTCTGATACCACTGTAAAGAGCTTGACTGACTCTTGGCTCCAGGGAATTAAATTCTTAAAATATTTTACACTTCCACAGGATTTTTAACAAGAGATTATGTAACTTAGAGATTCTTCACAAATATATTGCCATAAATTTCAGACAATCCATTTACAGTTAAAACTCAAGAATCTGAATGCTTAAATGATTGGTAATCTAAATTCTGGAAATGTACATTTAAAATATATTAGCACCTTTCAGCAATCACGTGGCAGCATGTAATTAAAACGTGATTGTCCTGGGGTTGACACAGACCTATGCAGCAATGAAATTTGACTTCCTAAGGCGGTCACATGAGCTGTTGATAGGCTGTTGTAGCTTCCAAGCCTCACGCAAGTCTGCAATAGCTCCAAAAATGGCACTCACGTGTGGACTGTGACTGCCCAGAATCCAAATGCAGCACTTCCCAAATGAAAACGCAGCTTGTAGTGTCTTAATGAATTCTGAATTAAATACTTATCTAGCCGTTAACTCTCAAAATGAACAAGAAGAATCAACATTCACCAAGTTCGAAATTTCACAACCTCAGCATGAATCGAAAACAAACCCTATGAAAGTAATCATCTGTTTGCAGATAAACACTTCTCAGAAATCCAGTATACCTCAGCACTGGACAATGATCTCAGATACAGCTGCAAAATTTACCATCAATCTGTAATGGCTCAAATTGCCAGAAGAGGAATCAGTCCTCAAAATCCTAGCCGGGTAGTCTCTCTCACAACTTCAATAAAATCATAATTCAACAATGGATCCTTTTCCTTTCACAAAGCATTGCTTTTATAACTCAAAAGTGTCTTCTCTCCCACACTTTTCACTTAAAACACTTTTTATACTTAGGCACATATTGAATAATATAATTTATTAATTCATTTGGCTCCAAAAAAGGCCTTTTCACCAATATCATGAAATTATGACACGCAAGGTCCCTGTTTCTTGTGCCCGAGATTTAAAACTTTTCATCCTGGTTCCAATGAGCTATAACACTAAGGTGTCCAACATATAATACCAACAAAAATGACAACCTTAGCAAATTTAATTAAATAATAAAAATAAACCACCCGTCTTGCGAAAACAACTAAAGAAGCATCCGAATCGAAATTTGTCTGCACAGGATTGATCCAGATGATGAAAGATAATGAATGAACTTGATGGGGTGACTTACTAAAAATAGATGCTCTCTCCAAGATTCTTGGAGCCCAAAGTGGAAGCCAGAAATGAAAACTGAGAGCATCATTCAACTCCTCTAACTCATCTGAGCTCATCGGAACTATCCATTGACTTACTATAAATAGTAAGTTCACACCAAAGACCCTCTAAACACCTCGCCAGACCACGAGGATCACACTAATGACCTGGCACCATCAGATCAATGACCTGCAAAAAATGGGGACATTACAGTGCCCATTCAAAGAATATATATATTCCATGCCGATCGGCTATGAAGGATGTCGATTGAAGAATAAATATTGAACTTGTTCCCTTGTGGATTTATCGCTTTTATTAAGCAGTTATCAGTTGGTGACGCAACCTCTTTTTATTCAAAGTGCAAGCATCATAACAGTTATATCAGAGACGACACCATATTGAGCATACTCATATATCCATATTAGAGATGGCTCAAGGAAGTAAGCAGATTGCACATACACTACTGAGATTATCAGAGACGGCATACTGCCTATGATCATCCCTATAACAGCAGCATATAATTTATTGATCATCAGAGACAGCTAGCAGGGAATGTGCATGAGACATATCAGAGACAGTTATAGAATCACACTGAAGATTCGAACTATTGCAGACATAGCCTTGTAAGCTTGTATTCCATAGTGGCATTGGAATTACAATTGTAAATACAAACTTATTGTTCATCTCCATTTACAGTCATTACATCATCCATTTATTGCATCATAATACATTGCATTTCCTACATACATTAATACTTGTCATTGCATAATACATTACATATTGCTGCATACTGTATCACAATTCATTAGTTCTCTTAATTCATTATAGCATTTGGAATTACTAGTCATATAGATTGCATTAGCATAGCATTTGGAATTACTAGTCAAATGTCATTTCACATTGCATTTACACAATTTAGTAAATCCCGCAGTGTCCTAATTAATATAAAAAGGGGACATTGCATAAAATAATGATGATTAAATTAAAATTGAAAAAAGTTATATAATTATGAGAGCATGTTGAAGCTATAGCTATACTAAAAAATGGACATTAAATTACATGGGTTGGCAAGGAAGGATTAATTAAAAGATATCCCAAGGAAGTAGGTTGACTCTAATATCAGCGACCAAGAGGTAATCTCTACTACGGGGAAGCAACAATTAATATAAACAAATATCAATATCACTAAGGATTGAGTCACATCGTGAACAAGTCATGATTATAAGGTATGCAGTGATAATTAATAAACCATTGCTTATCGATAAAATATTAGATGACTAGTTGACACCTTATTAAAGAAAGATTCACAATCAGCAATTAAGTGATTAGAATGGGATGTGACTCCTTTGCTACCCCTCATGCAAGGGAAAATGGTATAAGATGGCATTCAGAACCACATGGTGGGGGGGGGGACATGACATCCATGGTCCAAATTTAGGAAGTATCTATAGAGACACACGTGCAGCATTTGATTTGAATATATATTCTGTTCCAATATAATATCATACTTGTGCCATCCTAGTGTTATTCCATTCAAGATTTGCATTGACAAAATATCCGTACTTGTATTATCTTGGTGGATCTGTGCAAAGATTAAAATATATCATTCCATGGCAAAGTATAATATCGGGAGCTGATCGTCTAAGATAGACACCAAAATCATACCTGGAGCAACAATCTTGTGTTTGGAAGAATTAATGTCATATGCATGTTAGGGAGGTCGTATATATAGTCTACAGATTATACATATTTTCTATATTTTCAAATATAACCAGCGACCCATCCCTGTTGGAGAATTGTGCATTGAATCTGCAATATATTAGTGACAGCCGATTGCAAACAAAGGAACAAAAAAATTGGGAATTCATCACTATGCAAACCTATCAACAAAAAAAAATAGCACAACAGAAGTATTTTGAGCCAAAAAGGAACAATAAAAGAATGTAATGTCCTCGATATTATTATATAATTTAATTTAATAATTTTGTATGTAGGGCCTTGAAATTAAAGTTTAATCTGTCCGGCCCATTTTTATTTTATTGTAAATAGCGTGTTGGCCATGTCGGCACTTTTTGTAATCTTTTGGGAAGTTTCCCTGAAGCCATATATAAGGCCGGTTAGTAGGTTGTTGTAGGTATGTGAACTTTGATATTTATTTGCTATTGCGAATTCCAGTTGGAGTTTTGTTGTATGCCATTTCGGAGGTGAAAGACCCTCGCTATTTGGTACTTCTAGTTTTGGTGGGAGTAACTGCTCACCTTATTTTGCCTTTGTTCCGAAATCATTGTAATCTAAAGTGCTATCATTATTGAATATATCTCTGGATTTCAAACTTGTGTTTGTTATTGATCTTTGTGTCCATTTTTAACACTTGTATCCAAATCCCAAATTGTTACCATTGACAACTACAAGAAACACGCAGAAGGGAGTTCAGTCAATCCGTACGACCTCTTGATCATACGCCAGGCTTGGGAAGGTGACCGTACACCCACACCCGTACGACAACCAAATTTCCACTGTACGATGGATTGACTTCCTTAGGGCCTTCTCCTAGCCGTACGCCTGTATTGGATTGACTGCCGTGACCGTACGGAGGGGGTATGTGTTTTTGTTTCCATACGGAGGTGATATTGTGCCGTACATGGGAGACATTGTGCCGTATGGTGTGGGAAGAATGGTGCGCACATTGGCATTTTGGCACTACCAACTGTGGTGAAGGGCGACACCATACTTGCCGTACAAAATTTAAGTGCTGGGAGGAATCAAAACTATCTACCGGGTTCGTGCGTGAGGGATAATTGTGTTGGAAGTGTCTATAGTGCATTTTCCGTACGGTTGGGAGACCTACAAAACATTTCAAGGAAGAACATGCGATTTCTACAAAGGATAGTAGAGTACATGACACTAATGCCAATGCAAGGAAGCCCTCAAACAAAAAAGACGAATCAATAATGAAAGGCTTATGCTAAGAACAAAGGAGACTAGGGCATGTATGTGGAAAAAAGAAGTCAAGCGTACAATAGAAGCATTACTTGTCAAGGAAATAGGATGGGTACAACAAAGTATAGAGTATACATAATAGAGGGGAAAAGGGCTGCAATTAAGGTAGAACCAACAAGGGCACCCCATTGCTAGCACCTTTCCAAGGTTGCAATTAAGGGAGAATCGCAGAGTGCACCTATTGTAGTAGTAGTTAAGGGAGAAATGTTATAAGGACACTCTATTGCTTTGTGATTAAGGGAGAACTGCTAAGGGCACCCTATTGCCAAAGTAGTTAAGGGAGAACTGCTAAGGGCACCCTATTGTAGTGGCAATTAAGGAAGAACAACTATCAGGACACCCTATTGCACTGTGATTAAGGGAGAACCGCTAAGGTAACAAGGTAGAGATTACATATATCTGAAGGACATTCTTAGTGAATGTTGAGACTAGATCAAGGACATTCTTGGTGAATGTTGAGACTTGATCGAGGACATTCTTAGTGAATGTTGAGACTAGATCAAGGACATTCTTGGTGAATGTTGAGACTTGATCAAGGACATTCTTCGTGAATGTTGAGACTAGATCAAGGATATTCTTAGTGAATATTGAGACGTGATCAAGGACATTCTGGGTGAATGTTAAGGACTAGATCAAGGACATTCTTGGTGAATGTTGAAATTCCTAGAAATTGAGGCAAAGATTACGTATCTCTGAAGGGACTATTGTAAAGCAAAACAAGCACCCAACTAAGTAGACACCTCAGGGTTATTGGATTCAAAATCGATATCAGAGTTGCACAACAGAAGCCGCTCACATTGAAAGATTTGTATGAAATTGGCATTGTTTGAGGACAAGAAATTTTGGGGAAGGGTGGATTGTAATGTTCCCTTTCTGGTATAAGTATTAATAATAAATAATAAAATTAAAATATAAAATAAATAATAAATAAATAATAATACGAAAATCTAAAATAAACAAATAAAATTATAATTAAATAGTGATGATTAAATTAAAATAAAAAAAATAAAAAAATAAATTATATAATTACGAGAGCATGTTGAAGCTATACCTATAATAAAAAAGGACATCACATTACATGGGTCGACAAGGAAGGATAGATTACAAGATATCCCAAGGAAGTAGGTCGACTCTAATATCAATGACCAAGACGTAATCTCTACTATGGGGAAGCAACAATTAATATAAACAATAATTAATATCACTAAGGATTGAGTCACATCATGAACAAGTCACGATTATAAGGTTGCAGTGATAATTAATAAATCGTTGCTTATCGTTAAATTTTTTTTTTTTTGCTCAGTATATATTGTTTTATTCATTTAAAGGTAATAAAAAGTCTTATAAAGTATCTATACTCAAAAAACCCCCTACCACCAATAACATCTAGACATCCTTGCATATACCATATACATTGATATCAACAAAAGACTCACACCAACCCCTACGAATATAACTTTGTAAATCAAATTGGCCTTCCGCCATGACAATCCATTTACAATTGCATAGAATAAAGTATATCGCCCCAAAAATAGGGCATTCAACCCTCAATTCAAAATTGGAAACATATTCTTTGCTCAAAATCTCACAGAGACAGATGTTGGGTGGATATTTTGCAACCGACAGTTTTTGGGAAAAAATCCAATCACAAAATAGGTATACCAGCCACAGCGTATGAGACAATGTCTCTCCTACCTTAAAGGGAAGACTCCCCCTTCTCACCGTTCCTTGGATCAACTCAAGCTAAGCAGGAAGTTAAGTTATTATCAAATAAAATGTTACAAATATTCCTTCTTATCTTTCAAGAAGGAATCCACTTACCCGAAGAGCGAGTAATGGGCAAAGCTTTAATCTCTAAACTACACTTCTATCTAAAAGCTGGAAACAGTGATACCGATAAACCAACACCAACTCACAGGCTGATTGAAAATCGTACCGACTTGGCTCTAAGACTTGTTTATCTAATCTATAAGAAATACCTCTACCATTGGGGCACACAGACTTCCAGAAGTAGAGACTTTCTAACTATTCTAACAAAGTGCGTGAAAATAAGATGGTAATATAACCTACAGTCACAACTTCTAGTTTTATATTACCACAACCGCTCCTAGTCACAGCTTCGGCTCCAATTGCTTCTGATATTCACTTTACTCTTAACAAAACGCAAGAATCACATAAATATAAAGACAGTAAAACCCAATTGCAGTCACAGCTTCCAATTTGATTCACCACAATTGCACTCAGTCACAACTTCAGCTCCAATTGTTTCTTTCCTTTTTATTTTTCTCCAAAACAGTACTACACAATCACAGTTATGCTTGCACAAGTTTGGCAGAGCTTTCTTGCATAAAATAAAGATGGTTTTTACAATGAGAGGGTCATTCCTTTTATAGGAAAAGAAATGAGAAAAAGGAGGAAAAAGTGGGAGCAACTCAACCACTTTGACTTGGTCAAACTAGGTGAGAAGAATTGTTGGATTACATGTCTTAAGGACATGCAATCAAATTACATATAATTGCATTGCATGCAATTCATCTTCTCCAATCTACAAAGCATAAAGACTAAAACAGAAAGATGAAGAAAAGTGAATCAATCCTTGAAATTATCAAGGCCTTATATTTGGCAATACAATCATGAATAATAGGAAGATCTAAAATCTTCATGGTCTCTGAAATGGCTTCAATTCTGATTGCATTCGTACATGCTGATTTCATAACTTTGTAATCATCTACAAGGGAATCCCTCAAGTGTTTCGCCACAAATTTATATGCAGCAAATTTGTTCATTGTCTGTGCTCCAAATTCTTCAGAATTGAAATCAGCATTAATTCTGTCAGTATACCCAGTGGTCATTTCGTCCTCGGTGAAGAGATTATGATCTCTGGTAAGAACTTCGCATCCTAATTGCCTGAGATTACTCGTGACATCCTCTTCCACTGCGTGACAACTCTCTAGCTCCTCTTGCAACTTTGTCAAAAGTTTTTCTATTCCCTAGACTTTGTGATTCATGAGCCCCTGATTTCAGTAGAACATGTCCCTGGATGGAATGATGTCATATGAGGCAAGATTATCTAAATCATCGTCAACCATTTGCTCCTAGGTGCCGAATTCTTTTTTCAGGTTACTGATGTCTTGGCTGAAGGAAGCAATCATGTCATGGAGTCTTTCCTTAATATCTCTAATACGTTCAAGGACTGTGTGTATTTTTGATTGATTGAACTCCTTCTGAGACAACTTCTTTGAACCAAGCCTTTGCTGCTTCTGCTCTCCTATTCACCTGAGCCGTTTGTGATGAAATGGTGACGGATTGAGATGCTTGTTGATGAATAATCTCATGAAGACGAGCATTTTCCCGCTTCAACAAGTTCTTTTCCTAGAGTTCATGATATCTTTTTGACACATTTGAGAGTGCATCTTGAGCATCCTGCAGACATTCCAGCCGTGATTGTTTACCAAGTTCAACCTTGGTGAACTTGTAATCGTAGCAAGTAAGTTCTTCAGATGGTCTGTCTACCAAGGGCTCTACAATCTCAGCATATTTGGTTTTCTCATCATCAACAATGATTCTTGAGACAACCTTGGCCTTTGAGGTCTTAGATTTACCTTTCTTGGTAGAGAAATCATCCAAGGGTAATGTGACCTTTCTTCTTTTCATGGTGATTTTTCCCAATCATGCTAGCAAACTGAAACCCTCCTTTGCTGGACTTGAAACAGTGATCGTGGTAGGCATTGATCCTGATTGTATCTTTGTTGTCTTAGTACATGCCTCCGTTTGCACAGTAGAAACCGTGTGTTCTTTGAGATGACTCCGTCATGAATGCTTCAAAACCTGCAACCAAAGTATCAAGTTGGGAAACTTGACCTTCCATGAGAGTTGGGAAGTCACCAAAAACATTTGCCAAATTCTCACAATGCCCAACTGTGAGGATGGAGGAGTTGCAGAAGAGATAGGAAATGCATACATATTCACCTCCGAAATAGCAATAGTAGGTGTGAATACAGTGGAGAATGAATCTTCATCATTATCTACCATATTTAGAAATGGCTCCTCCTGATTAGATGGATCCTCACTATTTGGCAATTGAGGAGGAGATATGATCATTATTTCTCCTTCATCTGATTCTTCCTTGTGCAAGGGTGTTTGAACAGAACCTAAGGATGGATTTGACCCTTTTTCTCCTCTGAGTGTAAACTTGATAGCTTTAACTGGTTGAGAAGATGAAGAATCATCCTTGCTTCTGATTTCCACCTGAGATCTCTTTCCAATAGGGCCAAAATGATTGCAGTCTACCCCAACCTTTGGATGTACTCTCTTGAGGCCTTTGCTTTTCAGCCACTTGTTTGTATTCAGCAAAATAGATTGGAATCTATCAAAGACAAAATTCCTTTCTTCCTGTTGCCACTGAATGGGAAAAGGGACAAGCTTTTCAAACTGAGTATTATAATACTCTGGATCCAGGACAAGGCCATCATCTTCAATCTCAAAGCCTTCTGGAATTTCGACCATGTTAAGATCAATGATTTGTTGTAATGTGAGCTTGCAGTAATCCATTCTCATCATATGCACCACAGTATGCAAATCAATCCACACATCCTCCATGCGATGAAAATGGGTGAAGGCCCTTTTGATCTTAGAATGCATCCCTTGATAGTCGAAGTCAGTTCTAGCTTTGAATTTCTTCAATGTTATAAGCTAAAGTTCTGATTCCATAGCTTTTGCCTTATACACTGAATTGAGTGTATATCGACCAATTGGGAGGGGTTTGGCGGTGGTGATACCAAAACCTGGGCTATGCTGACTGTGTTGCTATGATTGCACTTCCATAAGCTGCCTCGCCATCTCGATGAGGATGATCCTATCAGTAGGATATGTTGGCAAGGTATAGGGTTTTCCTTGAAAATAACCCACTCTTAAGTAGGTAAAAGTTGGAAATTGCAGGAAGATGCAACCAAACTGATTTACCTTCTCCCAAGCCTCATCAGATAGTCTCTTGATTGCTAATTCTTTATCAAAAAGGCATCTAAAATGCCCAAAGAAAGGATCTTGTACCCTCCTGTAATGATATTTGCTCTGTGTAAGCGTGATTTGATCATGATATTCTCAAATGGGTACCAGTGATCGATCACCTTTGGTGGAGAGTCAAGAGAATGTTCCCATGGTTGCAGCAATGTAGACCAAATAAGAATTCATATAGAAAGGTACTGATGTGCCCACGTGGCTCAACTGTTCACACAATGTTGTTCTTATGAGTTCTCCCCAGTAGATTGGTTCTTTATTTTCAAGAATTTGAAAAATGAATTTATACATGCATGGTTCAAAATTACAAGATTCCTTGAGACTATAGATTCTACTGAGGAGTGTTATCAAATCATTAACTTCTGAAGAGAAGTCAGATCTATGTATTGTCTTTGACCATTTGGAGAAATTTGACCTTTTATTAACCAACCATTGGTCATTCATGTATCTTTGATAATCTGACATTTTGGTTCCATAGCTGTATGGATATATCCTTAGATAAGTTTGCACATTTAGGACTTGGATGAATCCTGAAAATTGTTCAATGACATCTGGATCCAAACTGAAAATCACTTTTCCATCTGCATCTTTGATTGTTTTTGCCTTTGGGATTGAAATGGCATGCACACTCAAAGACGAACTCAGGTTCCAGAGCAGCTATAGGGAAAGTGGAAATCAAGTGAATATTACTCCTCTTGATGCGTTGTAGTTCCCTATTGGTAGGATCTTCAAGCCTTTGCAAGAAATTGGTCATGTCAACATACCCAATTTTTGTAACTGAGATTTGATCCAAAGATGATGAAATAAGTGAGGCTGTGAAATGAGCTAGCTCTTTATCATATTGATATTTCATCTTTCCTTTGGCTTTTGTTGGTGTTGACATATCCTGTGTTGTAACATGGAAATTCCAAAGGGTAAATACATCATTTGAAAAGATTGGATCCATGAGAAGATTAAGCTTTGGCTTGCAAGGTGTTCAGAGTATTGATTAGATACTCATAGAACACATGTGTTGGCTGGAAATGGAATGAATAGCACATGTATATGGGCAAAAATAAGCAAAATTAGACTTGTGAAGGTGGATTGCATGTGGGGCTTTGTTTGTATGGACAAGAATACAAGTTGGAAGCATTTTGATAATTAAAAGAGTGACCTTTTACCAAAATTGGATTCTTGAAAGGTGATTACATGTAATGGAGAATGACATGATTTTACATGTAATGGACTTGGGAGATGCAATTACGTGTGTTGGAGAATGCAGGATGAATTGACATAAATGGATGCACTTGCATTCTTGAGGAAATGATTTCAACTTTCTTTAAAAACAAACAACAAACAAGCAAGCAAACAAAAATGAAAAACACAAAACATACCTCTTGCTATTGACTCAAACATGACAAACTTGAAACTAATCTTCACATGCAATTTCGTTTTTGAGTGTAGGATGATTTTTATGCATTGGCAAAGAGAAGATTTCAACTTATTTAAACACAAAAATGCAAAATACATGGGCTGCATTTGAACAAATGGATACAAATGAGCCATAAAATGCAACAATGTAGGAAAATAGGTGAAATACATAAGCAAAATCAAATATATTTACTTACTTGGAGCTCAATGAGCCAAAAATGGAAGAGGGAGAAGTTGAAACGAACTTGTCTTTTCCAAAATCGGGCTCTTCAAGTGTATTTGCATCCAACAACTTAGAAGATATTGACCAATTCCAAGTTGCAAAGAATGATCTCAAGATGCAACAACATGCCATGTTTTTACATGCATTTGATCAAAAACAACTTTCAAAAACTTTCCAATGCAAAACATTTTACCAAGAACAAGCTTGCTGGGCGTTTTTGATTAGAAATGCATGCAAATGATGCCCTTGCATGAAGTGTTTTGGGCTGAGAATGCACAAAACTTGCCCTTGGAAGAATGAAACATGCATATGGAGGAAAAACGGACTCTAGAAATGCATGTGCATGAGTTATTTTGCAAGCA
The DNA here is from genome assembly GCA_027943335.1 of Chamaecyparis obtusa. Taxonomy (NCBI): domain Eukaryota; kingdom Viridiplantae; phylum Streptophyta; class Pinopsida; order Cupressales; family Cupressaceae; genus Chamaecyparis; species Chamaecyparis obtusa. The sequence continues at coordinate 81,860 of BSBK01010209.1, read as the reverse complement.
AAAACTTCTAAAAGAGACTCAACCAAAAACACAGCCTCCCAATGCATATACATACAATGTTTTTGAGTGTACTTAGCTTGAATGAAGACTTCCAGCCAAGTCGCACTCTCAAGATGCAATAACATAAGTTATTTTTGAGGGCAAATGACTTGGGTATTATCTCCAAGCAAAAACGCAGCCTAGAGATGCAATAGCCTGCCACGTTTTAGCATGTAAAAAGCCTGGATACAACCTCCCAGCCAAAACGCACTCTAATGATGCAATGGCATGTGACGTTTTGGCTTGTTGAAGACTTGGATGAAGTCTCCAAGCCAAAACGGAGTCTTGGGATGCATGAGCATGCTACGTTTTTGCATGTTTTTGTCTTAAATGCAACCTCCCAGCTAAGTCGCACTCTAGAGGTGCAATAACATAGTTTATTTTGGCATGGAAATTCCTTTAATGCAACTCCCAGCCAAGTCGCACTCTAAGAATGCATTTACATGTGACATTTTTGGCAATGTATATGATGCTCTTGGTAAAAAATGGACTCTAGAGATGTAACAACATGTTTTATTTTGCATGTTTTTGACTTAGAAGAAGTTTCCTAGCCAAATCGCACTCTAGAAGTGCATGTGCATGTGCTGCATTTGAAAGAAGAAGCCTTTTACATGTAAATCGCACTCTAGGAGAGTGTTTGCATGTATCTCAAAACTTGCATTTACATGAGTTTTGACTTAACTTGTGTCTTTACAAGCAAATTGCACTCTAGGAGTGCAAAGACATAAGTTATTTTTGACTCCAAATGCAAATCGCACTCTTGGGAAGAGACTGCATATATGCAAAAACATGTTTTTTAACAAGTCTTAGCTTCTTTTTACATGCAAAGTGGATTCTAGAGATGCAATTGCATAAAAAGTAGGAGATTGAAGACATGTTGTTGCAATACCCAACTTAAGTGATCAATTTAGCACATGTCTAATTAAATGTTGAGTCTAATATCACTTAAGGTGTCAAAAATAACTATTTACACTATATATTTGAGAATATAATGTGCAAACATTATTTCATAAAGCAATATTTTACTTATATGTTGATTTAAAACATAAAATAAATCTCAACATTAAATTAGAACTATAAAGTGATAAATTAAAAGCAACTCAACATCAAAATATAACATAAAGTGCACTATAATCACTTAAGTGATAAAGTAACTTAAAAACATAACATAAATTGAATTTATGTTATATTTTTCAAAAAGTGCAACTCAACTATAAAAAATAACATCTATTTTTTTAAATATGCAGTTGAGCTTGGAGAGTCCACTTTTTGGGCACTTAAATGGTCATATCTTTTGACTGACAAGTTTGATTAAGCCCTAAGATAGATTAAATCGAAGAGAAAACCGAAAGCAAAAGATTTGGCGAAACAAAAAGACTAAAAGCAACTAAAAACTCACTCGAAAACACACCAAAGGACGCTGAAGGATTCAAAAATCAAGTACAGGAAGACAAACTGAAAAATGAAAAAGAATTGATGAAAACCTTCAGCAAAAAGATTCGCTAAACATATTGAGATCAATTGATCAATCAACATTGGGTAATTAAATAGTGAATCAACATAGAGAAATACAAAACTAAGTTCAAAAGTTTCGTACTGTTACCTACATTTTGTGGTGACAAAATGCAGGACAACAACAAAAAAAAAGAAACTGAAAATCAAAACAACCAACCCCAAGGGAGACTCCACCACCAACATCAATGCTGCATTGGCTCTTGGCCCCTTCCTTGGCCCTGTCTAGCTCTTCACCTGCCTCGACATCAACCAGCATTGTCTTTGCCTTGATTGCGACCAGCATTGCCTCTGGAATCTCGAGCACCCCCTCATCCACGACTTCTTGCCAGTCAATCACCTCTACCAGTGCCAACCTTGCTTCCTTCTGGAACTGGGGCTGCCACATTCTCCAGACTCTCGGCTCTCCAATAATCAACCATCTTGGATTTAAGGTTGGCCATGTCAAATTCATTCCTCTTAAGACTAGACCTAATCACCACCTCCCAGTCATTGGTATAATCACGAATTTCGTTCCACATTTTCCTTGCTTTTGCCTTTCTCTACTCTCAATTTTCTCCTGCTCACTAGAGTAAAAAGGGGTGAATGTGACTTAGGTATCCAAGCATGTGCACCCAGTCCCCACTTGCCGCGACGAAACCCCATCCAGTTTCAATGAAATTGAGTAGGGCATCTAGTCCAAGCCTCCACTCCGGCTTCACACACTGTTTCACAACTCTCTGCACCTCCTCAACTCCATCCACTTTGAGCCCCCATGCACTAAAGATGGAAGAAATATCGGTGTTGGTTTGATACTTGTACTTGGCAATCAAATATTCCATTCCCAGTAGTCCCCTCAGCATGATCATAAAGAAAGGGTCATTGGCGGCGAACACAATTTTCAGTCTCTTATTTGACACCTTGCCCCAAAAGGACATCTGTTGTCTTCTCGCCTACAAATTGAAGTTTGCTTCCATTCTCACTAGCACTCTCATCAACTCTGCCTTCACCTTCACAACTTTGAATGTGAGAGTGCCAAACTTTTATTCCTTTTCACTGCCCTAGTCCATGAACATCATGCACATAAATGGGTTGTACTTTGTGTCCCATCACATTCACTTGCCACCATTCCTCATTAATGACATTGTAGCATTTGAACACCATCCATATCAAACAATCACCATTGTAAAATACCGCCAACTTGGGCCATACGTTCGCTTTACATGTCATCATGTCAACTGCCAACTTAGATAGTGAATCAGCAAGGGAATCACCTTCTCTATATATGAGAAATTTTGAAATTACAAAAAATATTTGCTTCTTCCTTATAATCGTGATAATCTTGTCAATTTTCCATACATGGGACCTGCAACGTGCTATGGCATTAACCATGATTTGTGAATCGCCTTCTAAGTGGAGCTCTTCCACACTGATTTGTTTAGCCATCTCAACTGCAAGAAAGGCAGCTTGGGCTTCCGCCTCATTATTGTTGCCATTTGCAAGCTTCTTTGATTCCACTGCTAAAATGTTGCCTGTTGTATCTAGCCACATAACCAGCCCTAGAAGGTCCTGGGTTGCCTTTTGAGGCCCTGTCAAAGTTTTTCCTAATCCAACTATCATTTGGTTTTATTCATAACACTTCACACCTCCTTTTGCTACTAGGATTAACCCTAGGAAGCCCATTAACATGCCTTATCGATAAAATATTAGATGACTAGTTGACACCTTTTTAAGGAAAAATTCACAATCAGCAATTAAGTGATTAGTATTTAACACCACTACCTTTTATTTAGGAAGGAATTTAGCACCACTTCAAGTTTGTCTTTGAAAATGCCAAACTTCCCTTTTACTAACCGCTTGGTCAGAATATTTGCTACTTGGTAATATGTGAAAATTAACTGGAGGTTAACCAGTCCTTTTTGAACCTTGTCTCTAATGAAGTGATATCTAATCTCTGTGTGGTTGGACCTGTCATGAAATGTTGGATCCTCCGAGAGTTTAATGCAAACTCTGGTTATCACAATAAATAACCATGAAATACAACTCTTGATCAAGGAACATTGCAAGTAACTTGCCAAACCAAATGGCCTAACAACTAGTGGTGCTAGTTCCCTTATACTCTACCTCTACTGTGCTTAGTGCTATTGAAGTATGCTTCCTATTGAAGCAAGATACCATTCTTGACTGCAAGCTAAAGCATCACCCTGAGGTGCTATTGCTAACTGTTGCACTACTTGCCCAATTAAAGGTTATATGCCAATGCAACATCACTATCTCCAAGGTATCTCAGATCATACTTTGCTATGCCCTTTAGATATTTGAGCACATGCTTTGTTTCTACCCAATGCTCTTGATAAGTCTCCACCATGAACTGAGTCAAGTTGTTCACTGCAAGACATAGATGTGGTCTGGTGTTTGAACTTTGACCAAATACAAGAAAAATTCTATCAACTACCTGTAAAACATGGGTACAATCACCTCTGAATCCTAATACATTGCACACTTCTTATTTGTGACCATAGGTATGGTAAAAGGTCCACAATCCTCCATTTGAAATCGCTTTAGGATCCAATTGTGGACTTTACCTTACCCAAGGAACTGGAAAATCTTTCTTGGTTTCTACCAATCTTCTAACTCCAACAAGTAGATGTCCTTAATCTCAAACTTTGTAGATAAATTTGCCTTTCACCTTGCAACAAGTTGCTTTGTACCTGTATTGAACAAATCATCTATGTATAGTATCTAAATATGAAGATCAGATCCAACAAGTTTTTAATAAAGATTAGAATTTGCATCACTTTTGTTGAAGCCCATACTTAGAAAAAATTCATCTATCCTTGAATACCATGCCTTGGGTGCCTTTTTGAGTCTATGCAAGGCTTTCCTAAGCCCAAGAACATCGAATTTCTTCTCATTTGTCACAAAGTATACACTTCTTCAATGTGACGATTAAGAAAAGTTGTCTTAACATCCATCTGATGTTTTTTTTAGTTCATGATTGAAACTAAATACATAACTATTCTAATGGAACTGTATGTAGCAATGGGAGCAAAAGTCTCTGCATACTACACTCCCTCCATTGGGAAGAAACCCCTCGCCACAAACCTTGCTTTGTGCTTTTTAATGCTGTCGTAACATGCTTGGTCTTATAGAGCCCCTAGAACTTACAACTGATTTCCCTTCCAGTCTTGGCACAATGTCCCATACATCATTTGTCATTATAGAGGTGTACTTTATTGCTTTGACATCTCGCTAAACTATCTATTCTATAGCTTCCTAGAAGTTGGGTGTTTCTCATCAATGTTGCTAGAACTGGTTCACCCTGTAACCTATAAAGATTGTCTTCTCTAGCTCCTATCAGCTATGCTGTAACCGAGTTAGAACCTTTCAGCTTGATAAGAGCTTTTTGATCCTTGGATTCAACTTTAAAGTCCTTATCCTCCATTATTGAAATTGAAAGAAAACTCTTCCTGAGGCCAGGAACAAACAAAAATTCATCAAACTCCAAAGAGAAATTAGACTGGAGTTGAAAAGGAATAATACCAACTCCTCTTGAATACTTTGCATCATCATAGATTCAAGCATTTCTGGATTAAACTGTGTGTAATTTTTCATCATCAATGTTTTGGATCATACTACATGATCCATCATCAGGATGAAGCAATAGCTAGAGAGCATAAAAGATTAATGCTTGAATCTATCATGATGGACTTTGAAAACTACGTGACTATAATGTTGCATCATCACTAAGTTCAATTTGAACTCCAAATTTATGTTTTCTAAAATTGGTAAAATATTCTTGGGCTGATGTTATATGCCTAGAAGCCCCACTATCCACATACCGAGCATTCCTCGGAAGACAAGAAACCATTAACTCTATTTCAAACTTGGTAGCAAACTTGTCCATCCGAGTTTCTATAGAGATTGTTGCCTCCTTCAGCTACTGCCTTCCTTGACAAGTACCAATGGCAAAACTGGTTATTGGAGAACTTTCTCCAGGTGCACTTGGTTGATCTCACATATTCTTTATGTTTAAAGTGTGATTTATTTGAAGTTGGAAGTTGGGTATTTATGAAAATGGTTGCTTATCTGATATTTTATTACAGCTCTGGTCATAGTTGGCATTGGACACAATGCAAATAGATTGGACTGAGATCTTGTTTCCTACATTTAATAATCTAATAACAATATCACTTTCTTGATTACTTCTAGCTGGTTGAAAATGCAAAATGTTCTTAGCAATGAACCTTCAGTTTTATGATTTTGGAATAGTTGCAAAAAGTTTTAAGATGAAAAAGCAACAAAATAGTGAATCATAACATTTTGTCATTTGGATTGACCAGGTTATTTTTTAAGATTCAGATTGTTTGAATTATGGAAATTTTTAACTCTGCTAAAAGAGATCCACCTTTAAAAAAATGGAATTGTTGCCACCTTTATTGCCTATGTTTTCAAGACATATGTTGTTAGCAATAGCATCACCTATATATCCAGTTGCTCATCAGTCTAAATTTAATATTATTCTTGAAGGTACCTCAGTTGAACACTTAATGCTTTTTGGCATGGAATAGAGATCTTCAAAATACTTACTGTTTTGATTTGTCATTTTTTGAATTTTACTGACTTGGTCCGCACAAGCTGTCTGTTTTGCATAATCTAACAAAAAATATACTCAGAGATAAGCCAGACTTTCAATCCCTGTTATTTTGATATTTACTGACATTTGTTATGGCCTTTGATGTGTCAAACAAATCAGAGACAGATACAATGGCACCCGCATACTCAGGTGTTATATCTGCTGCTCTTGTCAAAAAGCTAAGAGAGGAGACAGGAGCAGGCATGATGGATTGCAAGAAAGCTCTTACAGAAACAGATGGTGACCCTGAAAAGGCATGTGAATTTCTCAGGAAGAAAGGACTAGCAAGTGCAGAGAAGAAGGCTACTCGAATTGCAGCTGAAGGGAGAATAGGATCTTATATTCATGATAGTCGGATTGGTGTGTTAATTGAAGTTAATTGTGAAACAGATTTTGTCTCGAGGGGTGAGATTTTCAGAGAATTAGTAGACGACATGGCAATGCAGATTGCTGCCAGTCCGAATGTTCAATATGTATCTGTAGAGAATGTTTCTGAAGATATTGTGAATAAAGAAAGGGAGATTGAACTGCAGAAAGAGGATCTTCTTAATAAGCCAGCAGAAATTAGGCAAAAAATTGTTGATGGACGCATTGGAAAGATACTTAAGGAGTTGGCCCTATTAGAGCAGCCTTACATAAAAAATGATAGGATCATTGTAAAAGATTGGATTAGACAAAGCATTGCAACCTTAGGGGAAAACATTCGAGTAAGAAGATTTGTTCGATACAATCTGGGAGAAGGTTTGGAAAAGAAAAGCCAGGACTTTGCAGCAGAGGTCGCTGCACAAACTGCTGCAAACCTGCCACCCTCAGTGCTAACAGAAAAATCGGGAACTGGACCTGAATCCTCTATGATCATTGAAGAAATTAAATCTCCTGTGGAAAAGTAAGGTCCTAACCTCCTGTGTATTTACTTGTATTAATATATTTGTTCATCTAAAATTTATTATGACATTTTGATGGAAATCAGATATTTGGGTAGAAATACATTATTAGCCATTTGCAATACAGAGACATTGAAAATGGAATACCATAAAAGTGGTCAATAAGGAAGCCTTGTTATAAATGACTACGCTGAACATCTGGGCTGATAATGGCTAGTTTTAATATAGTTTTTTCAAACTTCTGGAAAGCTTTTTCTCTCAAGACAATTTACAACTCAAATTCATCTTTTGGGTGAATGCTCATGGCATTAGGATGCAAACATAAACAGGAAGATTCTCATTTCTATTCAGAATCTGTTTTGTGGCACTTTCCACCATTTTATAATCATCTTATTACAAGTAGGGTTCACACATGATTCATGTGTAAGGTGTAGCTCTTCCTTTTCTGGTATATGCAGACTTCAAAATTCTTAATTGTAGATTAAAAGAAATATAATAGATATGTTTGTTTACTTTCTTCTTAGATGAGCAGGAGACTCAGTGTTACAGGTTTTGACATTGGTATGTGGATCCAAAATTAAAAAAACCTTCAGTCATGAGAATTTATTTGCAGTGCTCTTTGATTTGTTAGAGTATCTTGGACTAAGTTGTGTGATAAGTGCTTTTGAGGGTGTGCATTTTTACAAGACTTTCTAGGACTCACCTAGACTCACCTCGACTTGGTGAGTTCGAGGTGAGAGCCCTCATTGAGTCTAAGAGACTTTCTAGACTCGTCGATTCTAGGCAAGTATAGCAGGGTAGACTTGCTAGACTGGCCAATTCTAGGTAGCAGGGTAGACTTGCTATTTCAATTACTTAAAACAATAAAATACAACCTTTCAGTACTTGTTTGGTTTTTGACATGCCTATCTAGGATTTACAAAAAAAAATGAAAATGGTGTGTGTAATGTCCCCGTCATTAAATGACTAATAAAACTATTGTATTTGGGTCCCGATCGATTTAGTTTATCTCGGGCCCATTATTTTATTTAGCGTAGTGTAGTTGTCACCGTCGGCTCTTTTGTGCAGTCTCGGGAAGTTTTCCCCGATGGGTATTTATGCACGGCGTATAGGTTAGTTTCCTGAGGTTGAGATTTATATTTGATTTGTATTTGCGAATTCTTGTTGGGATTCTGTTGTTCACCATTTCGGAGGAGAAAGATCCTCCCTATTTGGTTTGTGTGCAGTTTCAGTGAGATTCAACCCTCACCCTATTCTGCTTGTTTCTCTGGTTTCGGATTTGGCAATCAATATCTATTATTCATATTTCATCTTGCAAGTGTTTAAGTTCGATTTATGTGGTGGAAATTAAAGATTGGAATGGCTCTCATCGCTCGGCGTACTACCAACATCATTCCATACCGCTTCCATCCTTCAGCGTACTTCCAACATCATTCTGTACCACCTCCATCCCTTGGTGTACTTCCACTTCCTTCTCGTACTCAACATACTTCCTTCTCGTACTCAACTGACTTCCTTCTGTACTACAACACACTTCCTTCCCATACTCAACATACTCCCTTCCCGTACTCAACACACTTCCATCCGTATTGCAACTCACTTCCTTCCCGTACTCAACACACTTCCTTCCGTACTACAATTCACTTCCTTCCCATACTCAACACACTCCCTTCCGTACTACAACACACTTCCTTCCGTACTACAACTCACTTCCTTCCCGTACTCAACACACTTCCTTCCGTACTGCAACTTCCTTCCTTCCGTACTGCAGCCTCCATCCATATTGCCTCTCCGTACGGCCTGCAAACTTACCTTCGTATAGCTAGGCTTGCATACCGTACGACATCCAGCTTCCCATCTGTACAGTCTTGAATTCCGTACGACTCTTCCTCACCGTACGACCCTCATACGCAGTACACCGTACGGCCTCAGCACATCCGTACGACCTTCTCCCCTGACTCCGTACTGTCTGCAGCCTCTTAGTACGGCCTTCTACCTGATTCCATTCCCTCCTCCGCACGGATTGGTTGAATCATGCCTAGTTGCGTGGTCGGGAACATTACAGTGGTATCAGAGCTTGAGATCCTACCAGCCTGTGGACAGTGAATGAAAGTCTATAGCCGGAAACGAAGGAGATCCCACTCAGTTGGTAGAATGGCAAATCAAGAACCCACTCCTGCTGAATTCATGGCGCTATTGAGGGACCTCTCGAGGAATCAGGCACAAATCAACGACACTCAACGACTTATGGAGGAGACTCTTTGGAAACTAGCAGGCAATAAAATATCCGGCGGACAAAATGGTCATAGTGCCGACTCATTTGCGGGAAAAGAAAATCCTCATCCGGCACGATCCCGTCCTTCCATGCCAATTTTCCCTCCAAGGATGGAGGTACCACAAGGAGGAAGGCAACCCGCCTTTGAGGAAGTTCAAGAATAATTAAAAGAAGACTGGAAGAATGCAAATTTGGAAGGGGATATATCCTACAAAGACTACGCGGAATTGAGGATGCGATATTCCGGAGGTGGAAGTCGAGGATATTTTAATGATGATCTCAGAAGGAAGCTGAGTAAAGTAAATTTGTCACCATTTGATGGATCCGGATCCATATCTACCCAGGCATGGGTAATGAAGGCGAATACTTACTTCTAGCTCAATCCAATGCCAGAAGAGGATGCAATTAAATTTGCAGCACTTCACTTGGAAGGAGTGGCACATGAATGGTGGCATCACGACACCATCACACTGGGACATGACCAAGTAAGTGCATATGCTGAATTCACTGAAAAATTGATAGATCGGTTTGACGGTAAAGATCCGGAGCTTAATTTTAAAGAGCTAGTTCAGTTAAGACAGACTAGATCAGTCGACTAGTACATCATAGAGTTTCAGAAGCTCTCCGTGTTGGTTACAGACATTTCCGAAAGGAGACGGATAGTTCTCTTCATGGACGGATTAACTGAACCACTGAGGGGATGGGTTAAGGGCTTCAATCCTACCACCCTTGCGGAGGTTATAAAAAAGGCACGAAGTATGGCACCATCATCAACATCCTCCTCTCGAGGCTACTCCCACTCCAAACCGCCGTTCATTCCCAAAGACAAAGATACCAAACCTCCGCCAAAGAAGCCTTCGTTGGACGAAGCCACCAGACAAGAGCTCCGAAGGAAGAAATTATTTTTTAATTGTAAGGAACTGTGGGAACCTGGGCACAGATGCCTTGGTAAAGGGAAAATACACTACATCGAGGTTATGTTTGAAGATGATGACGATCAAGAGAAACTTCCCCCAGAGGACGGTCACCCGTAGGAGGTCTCCAAAACGGTTAGCTTGAACCGTACAGAGAGAATCGTGACACTGTTTCGGCGTGGAGGGACCATCGCTTTGGCTGGGAGCCCGAGATGTACGGTATTTCAAGTACGGGGAACCCTTCAGGGGCAGAGGGTCATTGTGATGCTTGATAGTGGAGCCACTCTCAACTTTATAAACTCATCCTTGGTGAAGAGAAGAGGTCTTCCTACAAAGGCTCACGCAGGTTTCCAAGTCAAGGTCGCCTGCGGAACACTCGTACCTTGCACACACCTGGTTCCCCAACTAAGTATCACCATGGCTAATCACACTGTGATAGAGGATTTCTTCGTAGTAGACTTGGATGATATGGAGGTTATTTTGGGCATACAGTGGATGGAGTCCCTGGATGAATACACACAGAGCTTCAAACGGATGGATTTTACTTTTGTGGCCGAAGGAAAGAAAGTTGTTCTTCGTGGGATGCCTAATGAAGGTCCCAAGGAAGTCTCTGCACAACAGATGGAAGCCATTTTCCGGCACGACCAGAAGATTCTGTTCTACAGGCTATCCTGAGTACCCATGATAAAGTTTTTGCAAATATTCCTCTTGGCATACCACCCCATTGTGGGTTTGAACATACCATCGAATTGGAAGCTGGCGCCAAATCAGTTATCACCACGCCATACCGCCATCCCAAGAAATTCAAAGATGAGATTGAGAAGATGATTCAGGAGCTACTTGAGAAGGGATGGATTTGTCCAAGTTCTAGCCCTTTTGCATCATCGGTTGTATTGGTGAAAAAGAAAGATGGAACATTACGCATGTGTGTGGACTATTGTGCGTTGAATAAGAAAACAATAAAAAATAGATATCCTATTCCCAGGATCGATGAATTGTTAGATGAATTGCATGGTGCGGTTTATTTCTCTAAAATAGATCTCTGTTCCGGATACCATCAGATTCGCATGCGGGAAGAAGATGTGGAGAAGACTGCTTTTCATTGTCACTACGGGCATTATGAGTTCTTGGGCATGCCTTTTGGATTAATGAACGCACTAGCTACTTTTCAATCTTGCATGAATCGCATCTTCAACAAACAATTGCGTAAGTACTTGCTGGTATTTTTTGATGACATCTTGATTTACAGTAAAACCTAGGAAGAACACTTGAGACAGTTGGATGAAGTCCTTGGGATCATGGAGGCTCAGTCCTTGTTCGCCAAGCAATCCAAATGCGAATTTGGGATGACAAAAATATTGTACCTAGGCCACGCAGTCAGTAAACATGGAGTACAGATCCACCAGGAGAAGATCCAAGCTATACTCGACTGGCCACCTCCAAAATCACCCTCTGAGTTGCGAGGCTTCTTTGGATTGTGCAGTTATTACTGAAGGTTTGTAAAAGAATTCTCCCAGCTCAGCGCACCATTAACAGATTTGACTAAGAAGGGGTCCTTCCATTGGAATGAAAGGGCACAACACACTTTTGAAAGGTTGAAGGAAACAATGAGCACTTGCCCAGTCCTCGCCCTACCTGATTTCACTCAACCATTCGTTCTAGAATGTGATGCGTCCGGAGAGGGCATTGGCGCGGTCCTGATGCAGGAAAGACACCCTATAGCCTACGAAAGTTGGAAGCTTACGCCAGCTGAGCGCCTATATTCCATCTACGACAAAGAGATGTTGGCCATTGTGCATGCCCTGACCAAGTTCCGGCAATATCTAGTGGGTGCCAAGTTCACCGTCTGTACCGATCATAATAGCTTAAAATATTTCTTGGAGCAACGAGATCTGAACAAGAGGCAACAAAAATGGGTAAGATCCAGGCTTTCAATTTTGTTATTGAATATGTAAAAGGGAAGAATAATGTGGTTGCAGATGCTCTGTCAAGAAAGCCGACCATCTGCATGCTGTCACAAATCTCAGCTGACTAGAAAGCCCACTTACTCGTGGAATATTCTAAAAACACATTTGCATGTAAATTAATGGACGGCGACACTCAGAATGACTGTTACAAGGTGGTGGATGACATCATTTAATATAAGGATCGGATATACCTAGTACCTGAGTCCAAAATAAAGCAGAAAATCTTGGAGGAAATACATGACTCGCCATTGGCCGGACACCCGGGGTTTCTCAAGACCTACAGACAGCTTAGGGAGAGGTTCACATGGAAGGGACTTAAAGATGATGTTTCACAGTACGTGTGGGAATGTGTAGTATGCTAGCAAAACAAATCCGAACACACCTCACTCGCCGGACTATTACAACCCTTGCCCACACCAGAACAGAAGTGGGATGGTATCTCCATGGACTTCATCACCGAGCTTCCAAAGGTAAATGGAAGGGACTGTATCTTTGTTGTAGTCGATAGGCTAACAAAGTATGCACACTTTTTCGCTATCTCCTCAGACTTCCAGGCCGCACAGGTAGCCGACTTATTTTTCAGAGAAGTTTTTCGTTTGCATGGGTTACCCCAAAACATTGTTAGTGACAGGGATGGTCGGTTCCTTAGCATCTTCTGGACATAATTGTTTCGGTTGGCAGGAACAGAATTGTCACCCAGCACCAGCTACCATCCCTAGACTGACGGACAGACAAAAATTGTGAACAAATGGATAGAAGGCTACCTTTGGAACTACGTTTCAGCACAACAATGGGCATGGGTCAAATGGTTGCATCTGGGAGAATATTGCTACAATACAACTTATCATATGTCTATTGGGATGGCACCCTTCAAAGCACTCTACGGATAGGACCCCCTTTCATTCATCGACAGGGTTCTGGGTGACAGTCGCGCACTGAGGGCAAAGGACTGGCTCCAGGAAGGGCAAGACATTCTCAAAGTCTTGAAAGAAAACTTACAAAATGCTCAGAATCAACAAAAGATCTATGCTGACAGACACAGAATAGAGAGAGGTTTTGAGGTTGGCGACTTAGTATATCTCAGACTCCAGCCGTACAGGCAGTCATCATTGAAAGCAATGGGGAAAGAAAAGCTGAAGCCTCGCTTCTATGGTCCTTATCATGTAACTCGCCGTATCGGTGAGGTTGCTTATGAACTTGAACTGCCAGAAGGGAGCCACATCCACAACGTCTTTCACTTCTCTTGCCTAAAGAAGGCCGTGGGGCAGAACATTGTAGTAACCACAGACCTTCCACCATTGAATGAAGAAGGGAAGCTCCTATTAGAACCAGTTGAGATCATTGATGTACAGGAGAAGACACTGCAGAACCGTACCCTGAAGGAATACTTGGTACGTTGGAAGCACTTGCCGCTAGACGACGCCACTTGGGAAGGTGAACACATTCTCCAGCATTTGGCGTTACATTTGCTTGAGGACAAGCAATTTTTGGGAAGGGAGGACTGTAATGTCCCTGTCATTAAATGACTAATAAAACTATTGTATTTGGGTCCCGATCGATTTAGTTTATCTCGGGCCCATTATTTTATTTAGCGTAGTGTAGTTGTCGCCATCGGCTCTTTTGTGCACTCTCGGGAAGTTTTCCCCGACGGGTATTTATGCACGGCGTATAAGTTAGTTTCCTAAGGTTGAGATTTATATTTGATCTGTATTTGCGAATTCTTGTTGGGATTCTGTTGTTCACCATTTCGGAGGAGAAAGAGCCTCCCTATTTGGTTTGTGTGCAATTTCGGTGAGATTCAACCCTCACCCTATTCTGCTTGTTTCTCTGGTTTCGGATTTGGCAATCAATATCTATTATTCATATTTCATCTTGCAAGTGTTTAAGTTCGATTTATGTGGTGGAAATTAAAGATTGGAACGGCTCTCATCGCTCGGCGTACTACCAACATCATTCTATATCGCTTCCATCCTTTGGCGTACTTCCAACATCATTCTGTACCACCTCCATCCCTTGGTGTACTTCCACTTCCTTCCCGTACTCAACACACTTCCTTCCCGTGCTCAACACACTTCCTTCCGTACTACAACTCACTTCCTTCCTGTACTCAACACACTTCCTTCCCGTACTCCACATACTCCCTTCCGTACTGCAACACACTTCCATCCGTACTGCAACTCACTTCCTTCCCGTACTCAACACACTTCCTTCCGTACTACAATTCACTTCCTACTCATACTCAACACACTTCCTTCCCATACTCAACATACTCCCTTACTTACTACAACACACTTCCTTCTGTACTACAACTCACTTCCTTCCCATACTCAACACACTTCCTTCCGTATTGCAACTTCCTTCCGTACTGCAGCCTCCATCCGTACTGCCTCTCCGTACGGCCTGCAAACTTACCTTCGTATAGCCAGGCTTCCATACCATACGACATCCAGCTTCCCATTTGTACGGTCTTGAATTCCGTATGACTGTTCCTCACTGTATGACCCTCATACTCAGTACACCGTATGGCCTCAGCACATCCGTATGGCCTTCTCCCCTGACTCCGTATTGTCTGTAGCCTCTTAGTACGACCTTCTACCTGATTCCATTCCCTCCTCCGCACAGATTGGTTGAATTGTGCCTAGTTGCGTGGTCGGGAACATTACAGTGTGGTGGTCTGTGTGGTTTTGAAGGTCTTCATTTGGGCTTGGCAGGGGCCTGCCCCTCGACCTCATCTTGTATTGTGACTGGGAATGTGCCCAGGGTTTTGCCCTCGGACCTTACTAAGGGAACTGCCCCCAAACCCTCGCAAAGGGTGCCGCCTTTCGACCCCGTTGGGGCGTTTCCCACAAACCCCCATCAAAATATAAGTCTGAGAAAATGATAGGTCAATGATGAATCATGATCATAAAACTTACAAAATACATATCCCCTGATGCAAATATCTACATCTTCATAGTCAATGCTACAATCAAGAATTATCTTGTTTCATACATTGGACACCTTGTTTAGTATACAAGGATTGCCATAGGCAAAGTTGGTATGCTACAATCATTGTACTGCTGAATATAAGTTAAATCAAAGTTGGCAAGAAATGCCATTTTTATAGTGAAAAAATGTATCAATCATACCTTGCACAAACAAGTCATAGAACAGTCCCATCTATTAGTATCCTAGTTAAGGTCAAACTTGAAGATAACCATTTATCTTTTTACTCAACTATTCCTCTTTGTTAATGATCTTTGTTTACTGCTATATCTGATAAATTAAATACATGAATTAATAATAAAGATGACAATGCATACCAGATATAAACAAGCTTGACAACAAAACATGCATTCTAGAAGGCTTCAAGAAAACTTGAATAATATATTCTTTGCTTGAATGTACACACTAGTCACTAAGACGCAAGAAAATATCATGGCTACATCATCCACCAGGACATATGTTAGTCGCCAGGGCATGGCTTGCCATGATGTTGGGATGAGTAATGCATGCTACTTAGAGCCATAGACTTATATGTTTAGTTTTGATATTTGTTTGATGCCATGAATTTTGTATACATTTGACAATATTTATATATCTAAATGTGTTATTTCCTTTAGCTAAAATTTGCGTTTATACTCGTGTTCAATGTATACTTGTGTATGTGATCAAAGTAGCTTCTATTTGATGAGGTTATTGTCTTTAAGGTTTATTTATTAAAGGGCGTATGAAACAAGTTTTGATTTCTTAAAAAGCTTTAAACTTATTGGGTTTTTCAATTTGCCAAATCTTTGCCGAGCCTATGCCGAGTCCATGTCCAAGACAAAAGCCAACTTGCCGAGTCTAAAGTGAGTCTGAGTCTTGTAACATTGGTTTTGACATGACACTGAATTTACCTTGTTTATTCTTTGATAGATGAGAAGTATTATGATGAAATATGTTATTTGATTTAGTTTTATATGCAGGGAGAATTTCCTATGTTAGATGCAATAACTTTCCTTGCTTGTCACAAGTTGCTGTTATCATATAGGTATTAGATATTGCATGTTCTCATTGATGTTAAAGCAAAAGCAAATATTAGGATGCAAGTACTTTGAAGGTTTACATAACTTGATGTGAACAATATAGAACAAATTCTCATTTTCATAGTCACAAGGAAAATCTGTTATGGGAACATGCATTGTGCTCCCTCCCATACCCACAATTTCTAGTGACAACTATATATAATATATTTGTATCCCTAGTTTATTTACTCACATACCATAATGTAATGCCCCCTTCTTAGGTTTAGTTAGCAAGGCTGTTAGCCTATTCTGGAATTCCTATAGGCTATTTGGTAGTGGTAAGGGGATTCCAATGTTCTCGGAGAGCTCTGTTTTGGGTTTTCTTGGTATTTGATGGTGGTTTGGAACTCTGTTGGAATCCAGGACCGGAGTGATGCTTTCAGAAGCATTTTTGGCCTTTTGGGCTATTCTCCATAGTTATTGGAGAGCACATCTATTTTTAGTACGTTATTGTCTTAGCTCTCAGCATCATTCCTCAGTATTAGTTACCTCATGATGTGTTCAATATTGGTATCTGGTGCCTTGGTGGTGCTTTCTGCAATTTGCTCAAGAATATTTAAAATATGCACCAAAGTTATAATGTTAATGTTTTGTTATTTACTTTAGCATTATATTTTAATAAAGTAAAGTTATGTCTCCTCAAATTAATGCCTAGGGAAGGGGCACTTGGACATGAGTTAATTTTAAATCATCAAAAAGGACATTTTAGGGAAAATGAATTATTTTGAATTTGAAATTACACTTTCCCTCCAATTTTATAAAAGGTCTTTGGGTCTCATTTGGATTATTCAAAAGTGCACACATAATAGGATGCTGTCGGATTGAATGGAGAGTTCTTCTGAGGATGAAAACCCTCATCAAATCACTAGTTTTGGATCTGAGAGATGGTCCCTAGCTGGTCGTAATGATTTCACTCAAGAATTGCCTTTGTTTTCCATATTTTCAGAACTCGGGGTTTTAGGAAAATGAAGATTTTTTAGTTTAATTGATTGCAAGTTTTTTGGGCTTTTTTTGGGTATTGGGTTTTAGCATTTTTGGTGTTTTTTAAAGGAGTTTCCAGTGAGTGTTCATAACTGGCCATACATCTCATTCAGACCAGCTCGTACCTCATTTTTTCTAGTTTAGGGCATTGGATGGTGTGAAAATGGCATGAGTTTGGTAGGCAGGTTGTGATAACCCTCGAATAAGTACCTTACAATTGTAATTTTATTAATAAATCATTAGCATTTTTCTCTTTAAATGCATATATTTAATTATATCTGATAATTCTATATTATTAAATAATAAAGAATGAAATTATAAGATTATAACATTATGATAATGAAACTTAATCAAATTATAAATAAATTATATCAATAAATTGTAAAAAATTATATTATATTAAGAAAAGGAATTATAATCAAATTTTAATATTATAATACTTCATGATTATAAAAGAAAATAAAATAAAATATATATATATAATACTATACATTATAATATATATTATAATAATAAATATTATAATATATACTATAATGCACCGGGTGCATACATCCAAAAAAATGAACAGTCGCATCCTTAGTGATGTGGCTGATCGCAAGGGTTAACTTGCCTCAGTCGCACCACTAAGGGATGCGACGTGTGGGGAGGGACGTGACTCCCCTCTCCACACTAAGGTATATATCACCCCGCACGGTGTTAAAGGAAAAGGAAAGAAAACGGGGAAAAGAGAACGAACAAGGAAAACTGTAAAGAATACACAGCGAATATGAAAGGATATATGAAGAAGTGCTGAGGATTATATATATTACAATTAAATGTTCTATCAGAGTTAGCCGATAAGGCTGTGGGAGATATCATTACTTATTGTAAGTACATTATCTTTATTATTTACAGACAGAGAGAATGTAAACTAATATATATATATATATATATATATATATGGAATAATTGTTGTTGAATATATATATTGGTATTATTCAATATGCAATATATATATATATTTATGTAGATATATATATATAATACATATGTATTTATATATATATGTACATAATTATAATGTAGTTATGAAATATATAAATGAATCTATAAATACATATATAAAAGGCATATGTATTTATATGGATAAATTACATACACTTAGTTTAGAATATTGACATTATATATAATGTATTTCTAAAATAGATTTAAATTATGTTTCTTCTATTGACATGATTTTATGATTAAGATGTCATACTTAATTAAAGGAAATATTCACAATGAATAGAATTAATTTATGCAAATTATGTGTAATTAATAATATAAGCCATCATAATGAGAAAGTCGTTAAATGATGGAAATTATGTGTAAGGGTGATATGAGACATCATAATGAGAAAGTCATTAAATGATGGACGTCATATCTCCACAATTGATGATACGGATGGATCCCTGTATCTGGAGGGGACTAGTGGGAATTAAGCCATTTCCCTAGTCTCGTAGGCAATATATATATATTGATAGCCCAGTCATATGCATATGCGTAGGCTTGGAATGCCATTAGTTGGAAAGCAACTAGTTGTCTCCAAGAGGACCTTACGGGCAGCGTTCTGGGAATGATGTGCCAAGGACCTGAATGCTTAGAGGGAGTGAATGTCTCTCAAGCCGGGGGCGCTATGAAGCCGACTCAGAGGCAGCCTTAAGGGCCAACCTTCCCTTATTAACTTAGAGTAGAGTATGAAATATATATATACTTTATGATGTCATGTACTAACAACGGTTTTGCAGGATTTTATAGAAGTAGAAGAACAAGGGACATTACACAGGTTTCTTCTATGGTTAAGCAGCCAAGTCAAGACTGTTTTGACGTTGATTGTGGATTGAATGAATTATCACAAGTGGGCCATACATTGCAGGGGTTCTTTTGGGCATGGCGTGAGCCCTCTAGGCTGGAACACAAGTTTTGTAACTCTTTTTTAGCTCTTTGGAGGTGCCAACTATTTGGACTATTGTTGCAATGTATTCCGGGCTGAACAAAAATGTGGGTGATGGGTTTATGATTTTTTCACAGATTGCCGCCCCCATTCCAGTGATCGGGACTGCATTGCAATTAATTGCTGAGAGTTTCAGACCTGGGTTTATCTTCTTTCTGCCAACTTAAGGTTGCTGTATATTGCTGGAGACATTTCTTGTTGAAATTGATCAATATTGATAGTCCTTGAGGCAGATTGGTGAGTGATATCAGTGGTATTCTCACTAACCCAGGCTTATAACTGTTGCAAATTTAGACCTGCTGTAAGTCAGTTTGTAATCAATCTGTATCAGCACTTCAATCTGGAAAATCAGACTCGTAATGTTCAAACTTTGACTCCAGTATTGAGGCATTTTCCAAGTGATGTTTATTATGTATGTTTCATGAATGGAAGTCTTATTTGAATGATTGTTCACTAAGTATCATCACAGCTACGTTTGGGTAATTTTAAAATATAATCATACTTGTGATAGTAGTTATAACACCATTGTATGTTCAAGTTGTTGATTACTCTTGGAAAGGTCTCAAAAAAAATGGGGGTGGCTGTTAAACCTAATTTGAGTGGCATCCTGTTACTGTATTGATACCTCTAGCTCCACATACCTGGGTAACTATGCACATTTTTTAAGCCCCCCAAAAATGGTGTAAAGAGTCTGGCTGGCTCTTGTTAATCCACTCTTGACTAACTTCGTTTGCATTATCAATTTTTAAATAATACCAAGTATTCATACAATTCTTAAAATAAACCTTCAATATTGATTAAAATAATTAAGAGAAATATACATAATTCTAAAACTAAATCATTTCATAGTATGAATCTATGATGCTTGATCATTGTTTAATGCCAAATGTCAAAGAAAACATTAAAGATTTAAATACCTGATCATTGATCTATGTTCACAATTCTAAAGAAAATCAGCACATTGAATTACTGAATTACAAAATGAAAATTCAAAATATAGTTCATTAAAGTTTGAAACATGATTCAATGTTCATCAATCATGAAAGACTAAAGTTTTAGGGTTAGAAGCAAAAAAAATAATAAAAAAACTTTTTAAAAGTGGTTTGGACCCACTTTTTAAGTTGCTTGGCCACAGATCCCTGGGGATCCGCGCTGGATCCTAGAGGGTCCATGCTGGATCCCCTCGGGTCTGCGGATCCGGACTCGGATCGGACCCGGACCCGGACCCGGTTTGAGGGTCCAGGGTCCGAATCCGGTAACGTAGATTTATCTTTTTGGATTCTCCTAGAACCCTCGCCCTTCCCTCTCCCCCCCGGCCCTTGTATGCCTTTGTTTGCCCATGGTGCCTGGGCAGATTGTGGGCCAACCTGGGCCAAACCTGAGTGAACATAGAGGGACCTGCCGAAAGTAAAAAAAAACAGAAACGAAATTATAAACAAAAAAGTGCCAAATACCTAATTTTGCGCTTAAATGATAACATTGTGAAAATGGCATGCACCATGCAGGTTTTTGTGGTTTCAAAAGCCTTAATTGAACTGAATTGTGAAAATGACGTTTACTCTCAAATGATTGTATTTTATGATTTATCATATAGTATGGAATGCAATCATAAGAATTCTTCACAAGCAACATGGGTGGCATTTGAAATGTTAAAAATGTTTCCTTTAGCTAATTTTATTATAAAATGAAACATATCAGTCTTTTTCCAGAAAATAAGTATATCTGCCTAGCTCATCTAAATGGCTGAATTTGGATGTAGCATTTAGTTTTTCCCCGTCTCTGATTTCCTAAGTGAAGACAATTGTTTGTTGAGTCCTCTTACGAGATCATAATTTAGATTCTCTTGGATAATATACTATCCAGGTAAAGAAAAATTTCTTGTGTGCATGTCAGCTTCTGTTTTCTTTGTTGGATTAATTCAATAAAGTTTTATTTCTTTACATGCATAAGGATTCTGTTTAGTATGTACGCATATGCATGCCAGAAAGAATGTAGTAGTAGGTACCACCTTTTGCTAGTGATGTCTAGGAATGTTATATCTGTTGTTAATTTGCTAGATCATGGCTCCCACGTTCAAATGGGCTTTGTATAAGATATGTTTGTACTGTCATTTATTTGACCCGTTTGATTGGGACTAAAATAATGATCTACCACATCGTGTTCACTATTATTCTTTTATTTTTTGGGCAAGCTGCTGCTTTTTTATTTTGAGGATTTTTTAAAATAAGTGCCTAGTAAACTTTTTAATATGATCGGTGATGCTTGCATGACATGCCCTCGGGGTCCACGTGAAATGCTTTTGACTTGGAGCTACAAACTAGTGAGGCCACACATGAGGGACCTCATCCCTTTATTACAAAGCTGAGGTCCAAACCCTGAGTACATTGGATCAGCGAAGGTACAAGCCCACAATCACAATGGCCCAGTGGGGGTTTGAACATAGGTGGGGACAACAACACCACCACCACTAAACCAACTTTAAGTGGTGAACCCCGATTTTGAGGAAAATAATTTGCACATGAAAAACATTTTAATGCTAGAAGCTTGCAGGTTTCTCCTTGAGGCAATTGCTTTGTTGATGGCTTGGCAAGTACAGTGATTCAACTTTGGGTCTTGCAGCAAACACTCCTAAATGTTTTATTATATTTTTTCGCAGATTGCATGGGAAGCTTTATTTTTTATAGGTTTGTGAAGGGTTATCTTCTATGCTCCACGAGGACGCGTCCCTGCCAAATTTCACCCGCACCCATCCCGGGGATGGGAATTTGCTGTCCCCAAAGTCGTCCCATTTTCACCAAATCGGGTTCTGTCCCCGAAATGCCACTTTGAGAGCAGTAGGGTACGAGGGGACGGCTAGAAGTGCCTGGGATGGCTAGGGGACGACTAGAAGTCCCCTACCTATCTTGGGGACTTCTAGTTGTCCCCTATGGCTCAAGCCATTTTTGGACTGCTATTGTTAAAAAAATAAGGCATTTCTAAATTTGAAAAAAAGGTTGGCTGGCGCACAAGGACACCCAGAGCACATTTAACAATACCAAAACCTAATCAAAGCATAAAATAACAAAAAAGAAGAACAATAAATTCATTTTCAAATTCACAAAGGAGAAGAGCAGGAAGAGAAGGAGCAGCTGGTCAAGTAGTGAACAATAGTTGAAAGAGGAGGTTATCACATCAATTCTACTTGATTTAGACTCTTAGACCTACCATCTACTGCTTATGGACAGTTACATATTATTACGAACTTCTATGTTTATTGTTTAATAGTTTTGTTATAGTATTTACATTTTAATATTATTATGGACAGTTGATTATGAAGTTGGACTTTTATATTATTGTTTACTGTTTATTATTTTAGTTATAGACTTAAAATAGTATGTCTATTGTTTACATTTCAATATTTTATGTCATTTCATGCATGAAACTTGGAGCCTTTGGGCATTTTTGCTATATGTACGCCATATTTTTACAATGAAAGTATTTGAATTTTGTTAATTTGCTATGTATTGAGCTTCTATAATGTCTACGGTGAATGGTTTATCAATGTTATGATATGCATATTTGAAATCTCTCTCTATATAAAAATTCTCCTATTTTTTAATAGCCGTCCCCTAAAAATTGGACCTGAACCGTACCCATACTGGAAACACATCCCCATCCCCTAAAACGTCGTGGAGCATAGGTTATCTTGCTTGTTTGAGCACTAGTTATTAAAGGATTTTAACTGCAATTTGGGAGTGGAGTTGTAGGTCCAGATTGTGAGACGTGTCTAAGATGAAGATCTTAAACTATTTAAGCATCATACTGATATAGGTTCTCAAACTATTGGCTTTGCAAATTTGGGAAACTGTAGCTTTGAGAATTGTCATGATAGAAAAAACCAAATAAAAAAGTAGACCTTTCTAAGTTCGTATCTGTTACAATTATTTGAAATTTGTATCTGTCTCGTCTCTTTGACAAATGGGTGAAGGAGCTTATCTTAAACGTCAAATGAAAAATATTTGATGCAGTTATATCCAGAGCATCAGCAAATAGAAGACCTTTCTTTTCTGCCTACATGCTATTGAATCCGTGTTAACACTTAAAACTATATTATAAGAATCTACTTTAATTGAGTGTTATTTCTGTATTTGATTAGTTTGACTGATGAAATTTTGCATGTATGTCACAGGCAAACTCTCATCTCTGCAGCATTGGTAAAACAACTTCGGGAGGAAACTGGGGCGGGTATGATGGACTGTAAAAAAGCTCTTACAGAAACAGGTGGTAACCTTGAGAAAGCCCAGGAGTTCTTGAGGAAGAAAGGATTAGCAAGTGCTGACAAGAAGTCAGGAAGAATAGCAGCTGAAGGAAGAGTAGGTTCCTATATCCATGACAATCGTATTGGTGTTCTTATTGAGGTTAACTGTGAGACAGATTTTGTTGCAAGGGGGGATATCTTCAAGCAACTGGTAGAAGATTTGGCAATGCAGGTGGTTGCCTATCCACAAGTTCAGCATGTTAGCATGGAGGACATCCCAAAGAAAGTAGTGGACAAGGAAAGAGAGATAGAGATGCAGAGGGAAGACCTTCTTACAAAACCTGAGAATATTCGAGAAAAGATTGTTGAAGGGCGGATAACAAAGAGGTTAGCCGAGCTAGCACTGCTTGAACAACCTTTTATCAAGGATGATAGCATTCTTGTTAAAGATTTTGTGAAACAGGCAGTTGTGTCTTTAGGAGAAAATATTCGAGTCCGAAGATTTATACGATACAATCTTGGTGAAGGCATTGAGAAGGAAACCAAAGACCTTGCGACAGAAATTGCTAAACAAACAACATTAAAGACATAAGCTCTAAAATATTAATTTTTCATTTCAATATAGGCAGTACTCAAGAACACAATTATTTGTTTTGAGGCTGATTACATCTCTTGTGCTGCTGAGGAAAATAAAGCTGTCTCTTGCGATACTAGATAGCATGCCCATCTTGGAGAGCAGTGTATACTTTTGTGATGGGTTTGAAAAGTTTCCCATCATTTATTGGTCATGGTTGCATAGCTCACCGTAGATCTCAAACATTCTACTTGCTATGGTTTATGTTGATATTATTTTCTCAAAAAAAAAAAATTCTTTACAGTTGTAAAGCTTTGTGCTTTTCATGGTGAGCATTAGAAAATGTTTATCTCACATGTTCACGATCATCTTGTTGATATCATTCTTTCCTTGGATGGGCATCAGCAAGCCGAATTTAACAAATTAAAGAGAAGCACCCTGAAAGATCCTACTCTATGGAATAAAATCATTTCGTAGTGTACATCTGGGTTGCATCCCTGGGCTAAGAAGGTGTTCCCCTATTTGGCGGTGCTTTGAGAATGTAGGATAGGGACAGAACATTCCTCCCTCCCTTTCAAAAATATAATTTTTCTTGGGACACCCACTCTTCTTTGTAGTAGTTGGGTGACAGCAAGGTGTCCCAGTGTCCTTCAACATCATAGGGACCTGTTCCCCCCTCTCCTCCCAAAACTAGAAATTTTCTTGGGGACGCTCCCACTTTTCTTTCTAGTAGTTGGGTGATGACAAGGTGTCCCCAATGTCCTTCCAACATTCTGGGGACATCAGGGGTACCCTTCCTACCAAAATCAGGCAAAGCGAAAAAAAAACAAAAAACCCTAAAGTCCAAAGGTCCCCATCTTAATATTTGCACTCACACTGAAAAACCCTTGGCCATGTTCATCTTATGAACTGACTACCTACACTTTTCCACTTTTACAATTTACTTTGTGAGTAAGAAGAAAATTGAAAAGAAAGGGACGAGGACAAATGACATAAAGGAAGAAGATATGTGCTTATATCTTTCTTTATTTTTTCGTTTTTTTAAATTTTCTTTGTTTATGTATCATTTGTATTAAGTCTTCATGTTTCTTGTTTTCATTTTTTCTCTGTTTACTTTACATTGTAGAAATACTTGTATTGTAATTTGTGATTGAACAAGCACAATGCATTTCGTATTTATTTAGTTTAATGTTCTGTGATTAAACAATAGATATACAAGTTTTTTTGTTTTCTACTTTAAAACATAACTTTGTTTTAAAATCTTGTGAATCCTTCTGTATTCTAATTTTTTTATGCTTAAAAATATTGGTTTTTTCTTTTCACTTATAATGTGTACAAAGTTCAATAAACAATAAGTTGAATACTATATTGCAATTGAAGTAGCACGATGCATTTATTTTGGTTAGTTTTGTGATTGAACAATGAGTTTGCTACTCTTTTTATTTTCCACTTGAAAACATAAGAAATTTCTTTTAAACATTTTTAATGCTTTAGTCTTTTAATTTTGTTTTTCAATTCTTTTATGTTTCAAAATATTTTCTTTGTTGCATTAACATGCACGAAGTTTGCTATTTTCTTTTGCATTTCTAATAAGTGAAAGAATTCAAGAAACATAAAGGCTTTCATTTTATACTTAAAATCATGCTATAATGTATAAAAATTTGTTGTTTCTAATTTTTATGTTTTTTTTGTTGCGTGTCTTGTAAGGTCAAGCTGAGTCACTTAAATGACATTGGGAACCTTCATTGGACAATGAAAGTGTTGAAAATGTATGGGGAAGAGATGAGGCTGGCCAAGTCCATTGATATATGTAGTGTAGTTAGGAGTGCATTAGTTTGAGTAATCCTTTAAGATGTTCACACCATATGCTTGTTAGCATTTTAATTTACATTTTTAAGTGCAACACAAAACATAATAGATGTGTAGTGGAATTGTTCAAATTGGATCCACAAATTTTTGTGGCTTGTAAGAACATTTCAAATTGTTTCCACATGCAAAAATTTCTGTAGGGAGAAAATCATAACCCTATTTTTTCTCCCAAAAAGGTGGCATGGTCTTTGGTTGATGATATTTTTCTAGCTCATGATACCTATGCCAATCTTGCTTTTTCACCTTCTGTGCACGACAATAAAGTTTGCTCCATGGGTGACTTCGAAGTGGTGTTGGTGGAGGATCCAATTGATTATCATATTCCTTATGCCTGTGTTAATGCTGCATTAGTTGATGTTATAAATTGACCCCTCATCCTTTGACTCTTGAGAAGATGCTCGCCATATGAGTTTTTTGTGGAGTGGATCAAGTATGTGGAGCAACTTGGCTACTCCTGAAATTGAAAATTTGGAATTTGGCTTCTTTCTCATCAATTTCAAATCCTCAAAGAATTGCAATTTTGTGAAATAGAATGGCCCTTGGTTCTATGAACAATTTTGCCTTTTCATTGCTCTGCAGTACCCCTTTTAATCCAGCCACCACTAAATTTACTTCCATCCCAAACTAGATTCATTTATATAACTCTCCATGATCATTTGTTAAACAAAATCTCATTAGAAATATGATTGATCAATTAGGTGCATTCATTAAGCAAGATTCCTTGACCGTGGCTCCAATAAATAGATTCATCAAGGTGTGCACCACTATTGATATTTCAAAATTTATGTTTCAATTTGCCAGAATCCACTCCTCTTTTGGAACGTGGACCCAATTTTTAAATTAGGAAGGCTCATCTCTAAAATGTTTTCGTTGCAACATGATTGGCCACAAAATCACTAGATGCTCTACAAAACAATCATGTGTAAGGATGATTAGTATTAAAAAGTGGTTTAAGAAGTTAGACCCTCTAAATGTTGATTTCATTTGGTTCAATCATTGTAAGTTCTTGGAACCTTAGAAAGAGTATAGGTCTTGTGAATATTTTGGGTGCTTCAAATCTTGTGGAAATCCCCAATTCAATCTCCTACCTGAAATGGTTCTTGTGACAATGTATCTCTCCTCAAAAGGAGGGAGATAGCTGTAGTGATGCATGTACTTTTCTTTTTATGGATGATTTAGATGAAGAGATTCCTTGATTTTCTTGATTATGATGAGTTGATTGTTTGTGTCAAAGTGTTCCATAGCTCAATCAACAAGTTGCATGTCAAAACCAAACATCAACATCCCATGGAAGAAATGTTGAAAACCTGAAGATAAAAAGCTTCGGCTTCAGGTAAGGGATGCTATTGAGGGCACTCAATGGACTGTGTATGCTCTTTTTAATAGGAATAGAAAGAAGGGCTTATCGAAGTGGGCTAGATGGCTTGCCCTAGTTTATACAAAGATACTATTTTTGTCTCATTTTTTATCCTTCATGCCACTTTCATCAAAAGCTTTGCTCCTAGTCCCTTGTTATTTTCCTTAAGCCCTTTATCCTCATCAAAGTTCGTATTCTTTATTTTCTATGTTCCCCCTTTTAGGATATGAAGCTATTCTATTCAGTTTTATTTTGATCTTTTGTCGGGAATGAGATCTAATCCCACAACTTGGCAAAAATAAAAGGCTGAAACACGTGCAATATGTTATAAATTAAAAATGATAGCTGCATTCAAAATTGCTAATATTGACTTATTTACTACTTTAAAAAGACTTTAATAATTTTTTAATAATAATTAGAACCAAAATAAGCATATAAATCATATAAAATGATGAAAAATTCTAGATTTAACAATAAAATAAAATACTTTGTGAATATCAACTTCAAAGATATGTAGGTATGAGAAATATCATAAGGAATCAAGTATTTTTAACACTTATTTATATTGTTTTCCATAAGGAATCAAGTGTTTTTTAACACTTGTTTATATTGTTTTCATAGTGAAATAAATGAAGAAAATTAATTGCTATTTTCACCACAAATGGTTTGGTTGCATGATCAAGATTTATTAGAAATTAATCTTATCCTTTAATTCTTATTAAAATTATTACAATTTGTTTTGTAGAAGTTACATCTCTTACATGGTAAAATATCTAAACATAGACAATATAAAAATATTTGAAGTTACATCTCTTACTATCAAGAGTCAACATGAAAAGGGATTGTGGCAAGGTGCTCGAATTAGTGGCACTTCAATTTCGCTGACACATTCCTTATTTCATTCCTTATTTGCTGATGATACCCTATTATTTGGTAAGGCAAGTGTGTTGGAAGCTAGACAAATCAAGAGGATTTTAGACATGTATAGCTTGGCATCGGGACAAAAGGTAAATGCAGATAAATCCAAAATCTATTTGTTTAACATTAATGATACCTTAGCTCAACAAATTATCTCAACCCTCGAATTTTTAGTGGACCAACTGCCTTCAATATATCTGGGAATTCCATTTTTCATGGGTGCTAATAGGAGTGCTTATTGGTATGTTATAATTGAAAGAATTAAAATTAGAATATCAACATGGAAAGCGAGATGGCTTTTTCTATCGGGCAGGATATTATTGATCAAGACTATTTTATCGGCCATTCCTAACTACTATATTGCAGTCCTTAAAGCTCCAGCAGCTGTAGTAAATCAGATTGAGAAGTTAATTAGAGACTTCTTATGGAAGGAGAATTTATCACAGCAGGAAAAAGTCCCATTGGTTTCACTTCAGGATATTGCAAATTCAAAAGTTTCAGGTGGGGTTGGACTGCATGATCTAGCAAACCGTAACAAAGGGAAAGTTAGTGTGGCAGATGTATGCTAAACCAAAATCAAAGTGGTGTCATATAATGCAAGCCAAGTATTTCGATAACGAAGACTCATCAAGGATCATTTCTATCCTCAATCCCCCCAAGGGCTCAGCTATATGGAACTTTATGGTAAACTCTCGAGATGTGATTGTAAGGTATGTCACATGGGAAGTTCATGATGGATGCAGTGTTTCATTTTGGAAGGACTCATGGAATGGCAAACCACCCCTTGCAAAATCACCAATGTACTCTGATATTATGAAAATCACCACTGATTATTGGGGACGAGAAGTTATTTTATCAAACACGTGTGATGTATTTAGATGGGCTCCAACTAAAGATAGTAACTATTCAATTAAGGAAGGGTATAGAGCAATAAAACATATATAAAATAATAAACCAAAGCAACTTGCGTTTTCATTTTGTTGGAACAATTCAGTGATGCCTAAAGCGGGATGCTTTGCTTGGTTAGCATTGAAGAAAAAGATACTTACAAGTGATAAGCTTGCTGCCCTTTGTATTGCACAACCATTCAATTGTGTTCTATGTGATGAAGAGATATAAACGGTTGATCATCTTCTTCTTAACTGCACATTTGCACAGCAATGTTGGTGTTTTGTATTAAACAAGATGCATTATTTGATGTCATTACCAAACAGCATTTGGGATCTCTTCCAATCATGGCCAGTCCTTTTCCCCAAGTCCACTTTTCATATTATATGGAGGTGTATACCAGCAGCAGTGTTGTGGTTGATCTGGTGGGAACAAAACAAGCACATCTTCCTCCATCAAATTTCACCAATAGAAGTGGTACAAGACAATATAGAAAGATCAATTTCAGAAGTTGTTAATGCTAGCCTTTTAGGTGGTAAATGTAACCATTTCTTTTCAATTTCGGATGGAAGCATATTGAGGGAATGGAGAGGTATAGTTAGTTCAATTGGTACTACTACTAATACCAATCGGCAGAAGGTAGTGGACAAAAAACATATTAGATGGAAGCCGCCTTCAATAGGTTTCATGAAGCTCAATTTCGATGGATCCTCAAGGCGTAATCTGGGAAAATCAGGAATTGGTGCTTGCATAAGGGATCATCAGGGCTGTTTGGTTGCAATAATTGGATCTTCAATCCCCCAGAATGAATAATCGGGCTGAAGCTCATGCACTCTTGGCAGGTCCGGTCATGGCTAAAAAAGGAGGATACAAGAGGCTCCATATTGAAGAAGACTCACTTATCATCATTTATGCATGTTTAACTAGATCTTCCTATAATTGACAAATTACATATTTTATGGATAAAAATATGACAACTATTAGATTCATTCCAGGAATGCTACATCTCCCATACTCTCAGAGGAGGGAATCAATTAGCGAATCTACTAGCAAACATGGGATGTGATAATCAGCAAGTGAGTTCATTTGAGGTGGGCGCAATTATTCAGGAATTTCCCAACATCCAACACTTGACATTAAAAGAACAACAACAGATTGGTTTGAGTGAAAACATGTTTTAACATATTGTACTGTCTTTATGAGCTTAAAGTGAAACGTGAGCTATATGATGTTATTCTTGTACCATATGGTTCATTACATTCATTTGACATTATATTGGCCTTAAGTGATGACAGCACAACCAAATCCTATAATTAATCGTTGGCATTCAGTATAAAGTACTGGAATTATATAAAAGTGGGGTAAGATTTGCATGTGTGACAATATCTGTCGCATATGTTGGCCTGTCGAACACACAAGGGAGTGTGGTAATTCACCCTTTTAGCATATTCACTGGTAGTCAACAGATGCATCCAGTTCGAGTCCCTGATTTGAACATGCAACCGCCAGTGGAGCCTGGTGGCGCTGCTTCTGCTCCAAGACCATCCTCAATGGAGGACTGATTACAGTTGTTGTCAACCCGTTATGTTTTTTTTCGCTAACACTGGTGCGTTGGGCAATGTTTTGGTGCAGCTCTGCATACGAGCTGTTCAGGGTTCAAATTCCAAGCGACATTCCCATACTGTCCTTTGCCACGTCAGCGAAAGTAATGGCAAGTTGGACCTTCTTTCAGTTTTTGATCTTTGTTGTCACATATGATACTGGGATTGTATTTTAAATGGCGCCGGACTCAATTCCTAACCCCATGTTTCCATGCGGTTGCTTAAGTACAATTTGTGCTTAAATTTAAGCAGCTGGAGTGTTCCCATGCCATTTTTTAATCACAGGATAGGATAAGGATAATTTGGAATCTATCTCTACTTTTGTGGAGCAACCACTGCTTAACATTTAAAAATAAGCTTTGAAAAGAAGGGCTGGAATAAGCAGCGGCTCTTTATTGAAAAAAATGACATATGGCTCCACAACATATTTTCCCTCTCTTTTATTGTCTCCTATTTTTTCTCAAAACATTTATTTACAAATTTTTTTATTAAAATTTCATTTAAACATTCTATTTTAGATATCTGCTAAGAAATAAGCACAAAAACTAGTAATCATGGGGCCACCAGCTCCACAAATTGCTGCTAGAAATGTTGAGCAGTGGCTGCTAGCCAAAAGAAGCTTAGCAACCGCATGGGGACCTGCCCTAAGTGGTTCTTTTGTTACATTGAAGCTAGTTAAATGTGCTAGTTCAATGATTTCTAAGGGGGAATATTTTGTCACTAGCCCCATGCATGGGTATTGATTGTACATGTTATTAAAATTCTAGGTAGCATGTATATAGGCCGGATGTGATTTTTTGGGATGTTCATGTCTTGCATTCAAACTAGGACTATGGAAAAGACTATGGAGTTAGTTGAGGGCTGTGCTCTTGTGATCCTTTAAAATTCTTCATTCATTCATTTCCTGATGAGCCTTTGAACCAAAGTTAAATATTAATATAATATTAGTGGCCAGCCCACTTTTGCTAAAAAAAAAATGATTTCTCACACTAAAAATAGACATTGCTAAGATAGTCCATATTAATAAATTCCAAATTATGTTTTTTTTTTCCTTTGAAAATTGGGAGTACGGGTTAATTTTCCTATTTCGATAGATGACTTTGAAAATTTGAATGAATGATAAAGCCTTTCCTCTTTCTTGGTCATGTAATTTTTTAAAAATTGTTATGAAACTTTTAGTCATGATGATATGCTAACCAACTTTAGGCTTGAAAGATAAGCTCTTTATTCTTTTGAAATAATTTTTTACTATAACAATCATTATAGTGAGAACCAATATCAATTCTTTTTATTTATATTTTGGAGGGGACTTTTTACTATGTTCATCACAAAAGGGTGTGCCTTAACAACACCTTAGAAAAAATATATTTGAAGGAATTTATTTATACACATGTTGCGAAAAAGTATGCCTCAATCCAATATAAAAAGGTTTTTCCAATTATGATGTTCTCCTTCGTGTAATTATCTATGCGTTGTTTAACATTCTAGATGTTGATGACTAACCTTTATTTTATCTTCTCTTGAATATGAAAAGTACCTCTTTTCTTTTAGATGATTTCCTTGTGTTGAGCACCAATCTTTAAATTTTCACTTGAATTATTTAGTTTGTCTTTTTTTTTTTTCATTTGTCTTCATGTTGGCATGGGACTTTTGAATCTCTCTCTCTCTCTCTCTCTCTCTCTCTCTCTCTCATTGATGTCAACCTTTAAGTTGATCATTGATTTTTACAAGAGATAAATATTTTCCAAAAAGTGAGAACTCATTATTTACTATCCATTCACTTCTAATATTTATGTTGCATGCACTAGTCATCATTTGTCAATAATTTACAGCCACAAATATTCTATAGACATTGGTTAATTCTAAATATTGGACTTTGACATAACATGGGATTCAACTGGAAGTGACTATTATTGGTTTTGAATTGGCACATAAAGATTTAGTTTTGAAACATGAACGAGTCTTATGTAATACAATCATTGAGTTTCAAATATGATACAACAATTTGATATAACACTAACATTCTTGATGTCGTTCGTTGCCACTACTGCCAGGGTTTATGTTGGTTGTGGTTCAACACCTGATTTGCTGCAGCCCAACAAGGGAGGCCTGACTAGAAGTGACTATTATTGGTTTTGACTTGACACATAAATATTTAATTTTCAAACATGAAGGAGTCTTATGTAATACAATCATTGAGTTTCAAATATGATATAACACTAACATTCTTGATGCCATTTGCCACCGCTGCGCTAGGGTTTCTGTTGGTTGTGGTGTGGTGGTTGATTTGTCATGGCCCAGCAAGGGAGGCCTGACTGGAAGCCTCTCTGGTGTTGGAGATTCTTTTTGGGTTTCCCTTGTGCGTACATGGAGGATTAATGGGTAGGGAAACAAAAAGGTGTGAAGAGATGACATGTTGATAGAGGGTTTATTCCTATTTAAAGTGTCATTTCCATTAAGCTGAATGTGGATACAAAAGAGGAAATAGATAATAATGTTTCTATTTTCTCCACACAAGGTGTAATATGTTAGTTCAGGGGTTTTTGGCATAGCCTCATTGAGCTACATTCATGGATCTCAAAACATTAGGAGCCTCTCCTGACTGGTAAAGTTCATATTTACCTTATGACAAAAGGATTTTTTATTGCAAAATTTGAGAATTCTCAAGACATAAATTAAATTTTGTGTGATCATTCTTTTAGTTGGGAGGACGGATTTTTGTTGATGATTAAACCTTAGCACTCAGATTTCAATCCTTCTTCTGAGACGTTTAACAAGATCCCAATTTGGGTTCAGCTTCCTAATCTCCCCCTTAATCTATGGGTTGATTCTCTTTTAGAGGAAGTGGGTGAAGCTCTTAGGGATTTTTTGATGGTGGATAATGAATCGTTTGATATTCTTCATTCCACCTTTGCTTGTATTGTGGTCAAAATGGATGCTTCAAAAGGATTTCCTATTGAGATCTTAATCAAATCTTTGAAGGGTCGATGGGTTCACAATTTGGACAATGAAGGGGTTCCCTCCAGGTGTAGAAGATGTTTCAAAGCAGGCCATGCAGTTGTACAATGTGGATTAGAGAAAAAGACAATGATGAATTCATAGTGGAAAGGTGCTTTGGAAATGCATTACATGGTTGAGAAGTAATCTGAGAATCTAAGGTCTTTCTCTCATGTGGTTGTGAAGGATTCTTAGTGTAATGTGGCATCCTTTCAGGATGTTCAAGTTAAAAATGGAGGGGTTGTTGAGGCTAAAGAACAGTTGCAAGATCTTCATGTTGAAGCCCCAAATGAGAGAGGGAATGTACCTAAAGTTACAAATTCTTGTGATAGTGTTAAGGCTATCAATTCCGTTGGCAGTTGTGATGATGCTTTTCCTATAGGGAGGAAAATTGACAATGCCCCTAAGATGGTAGATGTTCTCTTTGTAGGTAATATTTCTTAGGATGAATGTGGACCAGCGATCAGGGATAACTTTAAGGAACCCCCCCCTCTCGAAAAGTATAAAATTGTGGTGAATCACATGTGATTTGGGTAAAAAAATTTAATAGGGTTGGCGAATTATGCGTCAATCTATGGATATTTGGTGGCGAATTTTTTAATAGTTTACACAATTTTTATAAAAAAATGGCGATTAAATTTAAAAAAATAAATAAATTTATTAATATTGATGGCAAATTATGTTTTGAAATATGGGTATTGGTTGGCGAATATTTTAATAATCGATACCATTTTTATAAAAAAATGGTGAAATTATTTTCCAAATAGTTGAATTAATTTATTTGTTATTGGAAATTTGAATACTGACATGTTGCATCGGGTCCCACAGTCCCAGTCCCATCATCCATGACTATGATAATGACGTCAGACTCAAACAACAAACGTCCGTTGGATTTAATACGTATCAATGGCCAAAGATGAATTTCGGGCATATTGCTGGTCCTTATAACATTTATTGAAAACTATCGGCGGAAACATGACACGTGTCATGTTTCTGCCGATAGTTTTCAGTAAATGTTATAAGGACCAGCAATATGCCCGAAAAGTA
The DNA here is from genome assembly GCA_027943335.1 of Chamaecyparis obtusa. NCBI lineage: Eukaryota > Viridiplantae > Streptophyta > Pinopsida > Cupressales > Cupressaceae > Chamaecyparis > Chamaecyparis obtusa. Next base: position 47,164 of record BSBK01010209.1, on the reverse strand, counting down.
TCATTCTTAATTTGGCATTTATTAGATAGAAATAAAGTAAAGTTTTAAGTAATGTACTGAGTATATTACCATTTACCATAGGCAATGTGTAGAATTAAAGCAATGTACTAAGTATATTTATTATCATATCGATTTGAAATTTGAATTAATTGTAGAATTAAAGCAATGTACTGACAGATACATGTAATCTATTCATTACCTCGATAGAATAATTGGTTAGAGTTAAGGCTTGAATGAAAAGTAAAACGTCATCTCATCTTAGAGTTAAGGCTTGAACAATTGTCGCATGATCGCATAGCTAGGAAATGGGCTATGCGAACATGCGACATACCTCCACGTCACCCTTCTACCTTGTCGTATGACCGCCACCACCAAAACACAGGGTTTGTCGCATGATCGCAAAGCATGAAATTGGTTCATGCGAACATGCAACAAACTGTCACGCTAGTCGTAAATCTTGAAACACGCTGGCCAACCCGCAAGCCCCTTTGACCACGGCCCCATCGATAATTTCCATGTCTCTGCCACATCGACCAATCGGAAAATGCCACATCACCATCTACCACCGGGCTGAGGAACAGGTGTCAACTAGTCGCATGATCACATGTCAGAAAACTCTGACATGCGATCATGCGACAGCCACCCACAGGATGCCACATAACCGCCAGCGGGACCACTGCCCTCCCCTCCAATGGACCCAGCACAAGAAGTAACCGGTCGCTTGGTCGCATGTCAAAAATTTATGACATGCAATCATGCGACAACTGAACATTTTACCAGCTTAGCCAATCACAACCTAACACCTCGACGATGAATCATCATGTGGTCCCATTGTAGACAAACCAACGACATCTAATTGGATGGTGGGCGCATGATCGCATGGGGAGTGAATATTCCATGCGATCACACATCGACCATCGATCAAAATCTCTAGCCCAAGCCCTGCTGACCACACTCCATCTCTTTATTTCCTTCGGCCAATAGGGGAGTGCCATTTGTGCATACATGTCACCATGGCCCACAGTTTGAAACCCTACACCGTAAAGAAGAATCAATGACCGACATGATTTTGCATATCTCTGGCAACTCCCTTGTGCTTTAGCGACCACCGTTGATGCTCTGACATGACAAGATTGTCTGACTCATCCGAAAACTAGGCCCCACCATTGAGATTTAGCAATAAAGGCAAACTCCCATTTGCTGGAGACTTTATCCATTCCCTGACCTAGCAACGACTAACATGATGAAGAATTGGGCCCCTTACAATCGCAGTAGTGCACATACTCAATGATGAATCATCACGTGGTCCCACTGCATACAAACCAATGACATCTAATCGGACGGTGGGCGCATGATCGCATGGGGAAAGAATAGTCCATGCAATCACATGCCGCCCATTGATCAAAATCTCTAGCCCAAGCCCCGCTGACAAGTGACAACACTCCACCTCTTTATTTCCTTCGGCCAATAGGAGAGCGCCATTTGTGCATACATGTCACCGTGGACCCACAGTTTGAAACCCTACACCGTAAAGAAGAATCAACGGCCGGCGTGATTTCGCATATCTTTGGCAACTCCCTTGTGCTTTAGCGGCCATCGTTGATGCTCTGACATGTCAAGACCTTCTGACTCATCTGGACACTAGGACCCACCATTGTGTTTTAGCAATAAAGGCAAGCTGCCAGGTCAGCCAGCTCATCCGCTTCATTAATATTCATTAGTGTATGTTAAATTATTAATATTTTAAATTCATGACAATCGTTAGATTACGACAGATGAACGACTGAAGTTGTATTTTGGAAGTTCTATGGGTTTCAAAAAGCTTTTCTGAAAACTCAATCTGGAAACGTGACACGTTGAAAGTTGACGTGTAATGTTTTAGAAAGATTACGAACGTTTACGTTACACGTGTATGATGTAGAAAGATTACTTTACCATTTAATGAAAGGTTTTTAACATTTACTTTTTTAAAACCTATCGACTCATACTCGTAGCAGCAAAGTTAAAAAGAACTGTTGAACGGGAACCGTCACCAGAGATTTGGAAATCGAAACTGTAATTTGTGAGATCCTTAGCCGTTCAAACTTATATCTATCCTGATTTCAAAATTCAAAGTTTAATTTCGGGTAAGTACTAAGTTTAACTTGATTTTGAAATTTTAATTCTTGCATGTTCTATTGGGGTTTTCTTCAATTGGGGTTTTCTTCAATTGGGGTTTTCTTAATTAGTTAGTTAATATCTGTGATATTATTACTATTAGTAAATATCTGTGAATCTTTGTTTTTTAATTTTTCCGAAGAACAATGGGGAAAGCAAAAACTCAAGGCCTAGGGCAAGCAGAAGGGAAAACTGTAATGGACTTCAGAAAACTAGTACAAATCCCTGGTTTCACTGATGAGTATCACGATGTTTATGATCCTGTTATCGAAGGTGAAAAGAGAGTTATAGCAATTAAACATACATTGTGCAGTAAGGCAACTGGGCCAAGGAGGTCTGAATTTATAAAATTTAACACGGCGGTAGGTGCAATAACCAATAAAGTTGCTTCCTGGGATGTTGGTCTGGGTAACATGCTGTTACCCGAAGTTTTCCCTTGCCCAGAAATTGTCAAGAATTGTGCATAAAATTATGATGAAGGAAAAAAATCAATTGTGAATAAACAAACTCAGGAAGAAATTTTAACAATAACCCAGAAAGAATTTGTCAGTTTGCTAGACCTAGGGTTTGACCCACAAAACTGTAATGCCAAAATCGACCTAGGAGTGCTGGCAGAGCAATATGAGGCAGTCCCACAAGACGGAAAAAATTCATTTGTAAAGGGTCTAATAGTTGCAGAGGCAAAGGCTTCATTGGGTGAGAACCATAAGCCTCCTTATGATTTTAAGGTTTTTGTGCCATGGGTTCAGGATACTATATCCTCGCTATCATTTTGCCTGGGACTGGAAAACAGTAGGGAAGTGAGTGCCAGCATTCTTCAATTCATTTGGGATATCCATTATCTGAATGAACCAGTAAGATATAATTTTGTTGGACACGTGGTTGAATCGTGCAAGAGCAATTAGCATTGATTAAAAGAGGCAATTCTAAGACATTTAGGTTCACAACCTACTTGTGCTATCTTCTGCTAGCCAAGAATGCTGCAATATTAATGAGCAACGACAACAAGCTTGAAATTCAAAGGGGGATAGGTACTCCAAATCCAATATATAACTGGACACCTCAGATAAGATTGTATGATAACAGAAGGAATTACAGTAATTTTGTAGACTTCTTTTTGGCCCCATTGTACAAAGAAATAACAAGCACTCCAATGCCCAGATTGTCTGCTTCATGTAGGGATTGCATCCAACTTGGAAGCATAACTCAATTGGTTGACTGGTACTTAATGGAAGATTACACTGTGCTAAGGTTTTACAGATCAGAATTGCAACCCCACAAACTTCCAATGCATGTGACAGACAGGGTGTTTGCAGTAGAATAGGTAGTACAACTAGAGAGCACAGATAGACTCTTCTTTGGCCAATTGAAGAAGAGCATATTCCCTTCCTTACCTTTCCCAATTGGAGGGTTAACATTTGAGAGAAAGACTTTCCAAGTGGCACAATTTTTTAAAGATATTTTTCAATTTGATTTAGAGTGGTACTGGAAGTATGATCCACTCAACATCATTCAAGAAAGGCTTGTTGCTAATAAGAACTCTGCAAACTTATTTCAACATGAAAGTAAACCATTGCTAGAGAAGTTAAAAAACAAGGATAGCTGGGATGACGTTAGAAAAGAGATGGAGAAAGTTTCCGTTGAGGAAAACATTTCAATTGAACAGTTGTCATCACAAATTATGACAACAATAAATTAGGGCATTGTACAGCCTAGGATGTCCTTCAATTTCTATGACAAAGCTGCTCAACCATCAAACATAAAAATAACAAAGAGAATAGCAGAAGCTTGTAAGGATAGAAAATGGACTAGAATGAAAATGGATGATTTTTGGAGTATGAGAAAGGCTCTTGGTGAACCAAAGACCAGTGCAGATCTGGATGACATAGATGAGGATATAGAGTTTAACAAATTGTGGAATATGGAGCATCCTAACTCCACATACGACATTGATAGCAGTGATCTAGATGATCATGATATTGATAATGCATGTACTCCACAGACTGGGAGTCACTATGCAATCTCCAAGGACCGAAAAAATGTATATAGCAAAGGGGCAGTCATTCTTGAAAAAATGGGTTATAAAGGTGGTGGTTTGGGTCCCATAGGAGAAGGCGTCTGGAATACAATTTAGATAGAAAAAACTGCTCATGATCATGGTGCAGGACTTGGCTCTGATAGTGGACCTAGTGGTAGTACTAGTGGCATTCGTGGGACTGGCATTGGTAGGAGTGGGCACCTTATAGAACAAGTTCCCTCTCTAAAGAGGCCACTAGAATCTACACAGAATCCCATACAAGAAGATAGTGTCAAGAAGCAAAAGTTTTCCATTTCCAGTTCCAGTTCCAGAACAATGACATTAGATCATAAAGAAGTGTTGCCAATTTCAGGTTCAGCAAAACCCTCTAGAAGTTCAAATCCTCAAAGAGCATTAGTTAGATCAGCAGCCATTGCAAGCTCTGTCTCTTCTTCACCTTTCAAACATTCAAATCCTTCTGCAACACCAGATTTTCATTACAAGGATTTCTATAATAATTTTGCAGAAACAAAAACAAAGAATAAGGAATCAAAGAAGGCATTGGAGTCTGGTGCCCTTACTGTAGCTGCACAGGAACAACCTACATCCAATAGGGTTTTTCCAACATATGACCCAAAGAGAGACATGATGGAGTTCATGGTTGTTATTCCACCAAACAAAGATGGAAACCCACCAGAGAGTCAGATAGATCACTCTGAATTTGAAGTTAGCACTCTCCAAATGGATTTTTCCAAAGTAAAAAATGTGGACAAAATCAATGTCTCAAAGTCTACAAACCGAGTGGTCTACAATGCACTGCTAAAGGTGGAAAGAGAGAAAAGCAAGCTCGAGAAAAATATAGAAAAGTTACAGGAAGACATTGGCAATGAAAAAGCAAAGAGGAAAGCTTCAGAGAATAGTTTGAAAGAATTGCAAAAAAAGATTAAAAAATCAGCAGATACAGAGAAAGGACATGCTAAGGCAGTAGTGAAGGAACAGGAGTAGGAGCAGGTGAAACTGAAGGAACAAGAGCTGAAGGAACTGAGGGGAAAATTGGCACAGGAGTAGGTGAAAGAACAGGAACTGAGGGGAAAATTGGCAGAAATGATAAAAAAACTTGACGAAGAAAGAGCCAGTTTAGAAAAGTTATTTAAAAATCTGGAGAGTAATGCTGCCTCTCAGGTGGATAAAGCCAATCATTGGGAACAAAAAGCAGTAGAAGAGAAAAACAATTGTGAAAAAATGGCAGAAGAACTAAAGAAGGCCAATTGTACAATTAAGACTTTAACAGATACTAGTCATAATTTAGTGAAGATTACAAAAGAACACATTTGGGGCCAAATATTGGCGATGTCTAATAGCTTGTATGACTGGTTTGAAATGCTTCAAAGTATGAGAGTATGTTACTTGAAGCTCCAAAACAACATTCAACAGAACATGGATGTTGTCAACAAAGAAAAGACAGCAAAAGATATTATGCAACAACTCTACAGTAAGAGTGATAGTTATCTATCAAACAAGGGAATTAGCAACCGCCTTGATGCATCAGTAAAGGTATCAAGTATCATTCGCAAATGTGAGAAGCTATGGGAAGCACAAGAATTGGATGACAAAGCTAAGCAGAAGATCACAAAGATGGAACAAAGGAAAGCGAAAATGGAAAGTCTTGGTTTGCCTAAGGGATTTGAAGCAAATCAGTTCATTGGACGAGAAAATTACAAAACAAGGTTGCAAGACAAAATAAATATTGATGTACGCTTTCTCCCTGCAGACATATCTTGTGATGCATTCTTGGATTTCATCAAACCAGTGAGAACTTTGAATGGACTTTTAGAATCAACAGTGCTGTCAAGTCACACTTCCAAATATGAATTGCTAACGAAGTTGCAGGAGTGTGACTATACTATGAACCAAATTGTTCTACCATCAGAGGATGTTTGGAGTGGCCTACAAAGATTGCTCTGAATTTTGAACTACTTTAAATTGTAATATATTGCAAATGAATACAAAACAAATTGTGCTCTATGATTCTATCTAATTTTCATGTTTTCCAATTCAATGTATGTTGAGTTACTCTATTTTATTCATTTATTCTTAGTTGAGTTTAACTAAGAATACAAAATTAATCTGTTATATGCTATTGGAATACAAAATTTCATTCAGGAATTTCAAATTCAAATATGAATGATCATTGATGACATGATATAAACTACACTCTACAGTAATAATACTCTTTGTTCTCAAATTTTAATGATGAAACATAATACATTCTTGCTTTTCTAAAATGAACATTGAATGATAGGATATCATATAGTAGTTAATAAGTTCAAAAAATACCTATTGGTTGCCACTGCTAATTTAACAAAAATTTCCTAAATTTGCCAATTCATCTCTATGTCATCATCATCATCCAATTCTGGTATTGCAGTTGCTTCATTGTTCTCTTCATTTTCATTTGTCTTCTTCAAGTTCACTCTGACCTCCGCTTCTATGATTCCCAATCCCATCGCCAGTGCCACTGCCAACTGTACTTGTCCCACTTGGAGTCGCTGTAGGAGATTGGTTAATGGTGTTGCCCACCCCTCTTCTTTTGCATCTTTTCTTTCAAATTTCCATTGCTTTTTGATAAGGAAAAGTATTGACATCATACCTAGATGTGTATACCCTCAAGCATGATTCCAAATTCTTGTCTAGTTTGTTTCCTAGCTTTGATTTTAGGAAGCCCAAAGCACTGAAAACTCTCTCATCCTCCACTGAACCCAATATCATGGTTTGACATAGATCAACAAGCTTGAAGTACTCTAAAATTTCTTCACGCAACATTGTGCTCTGTTTTAGTTCTGTCCAAAGCTTTGTTGCCGAGCCCTCTTCATGTGGGTTATGCATTAATTGATATTGATGCTTCATAGTCCTTGCAAAGGTGCCTGATTGTTGTCTAAGAAGACCCTCATCTAATATTCCTTTGATAGTCACTCCATTGAATTCTACAGATTTGCAAATTCCTTTATCAAAGTCAACAACCTTTTACGATAATCTTCCTTAGAGTTGAAGGACCAATATTGAGGAAACACAATTGCCATGGCCTCAAGCAGTTGATCATATGGGAATCCTAATCTTATTTAAGAGGAAACTCTATAGGCTATGTCCCTTGCATTAGCTGTTATAGACTCGATGATCTTGGTAAACTCTTCCCTTGTGACTCTTGTAGCTCGCTTCTTTGGGGCACTGTAGTGCATTGGTATCTGAAATCCCCTTACACAAACACATAAATCTCCATTTTCAACGATCTTTAAATAATTATCAGGATCATCCAAATCTATTAGTTTCCACCAGTGATTAAATCTATCATCGGATAAATTTAGGTCAGTACGATAGAGACTATCGAGGGCTTGGCATGACATTTTACGCAAGTGAGCATATTCTGCAATATACATGGCTCTTTGCTGGGCTTTTTTCATAATTAACATCATTTCTTCTAGCATGGGAAGAAGAGATGCCAAAGTCAAAAATGTCTCTAAATTGCTCAACCTCCGAAGCAGGTCGCCACATCTTTGATTTTCTGCATTGTCCTGATTTTCGTACATTAGTCCAATCAAAGATTGATATTCGGAAAATACTTGATGCACTGGTCCATCCAAAGCGATCCATCTGGTATCAACATCTTTAAGAAGCTTGTTTCCATCAGTAATTCCATGAACAAAGTGCTGAAATTCCCTAAAACATTTGGGACTTTGATAAAAATATGCGTACAACTCTCTTACTAAATCTTCAACCTTGTTTACTGAAGGAAACTTCTTCACAACTCTAAAAGCAAGATTCATCCTGTGGGCCATACAATGAATGCCAACAACATATGGTGAACAAGAAGCCTGCATCTTTGTGCAAAGACCATTCCTTTGACCATGCATTACTGAAGCTCCATCCGCTCCAACGCAGATCAACTTCTTCGCTATTGTCAATTCATCCATAGCTCCATATTCAATTAAATGGCTCTTTACTAACTGAAATAAAGTTTCTGCTGTCGCATTGTCTCTCAATTTAGCAACAATTAGTAGATGTGGTTGGCAAACATTATTCTGTATAGTATAAACATGCATGCATACCCACGACATATTATCTATTGCCGTAACTTCGTCTAAGGATAATGCAATAAAGGTTGACTCTTTTATTTTTCTTTGTACATCCTCTATTTCAACCTGCGCAATACAACTTGCCCATTCCCATCCACTGTTTATCGACCAATGACTGACAGGATAGTTAGGAACTTTCAGAAAGTGTAACAAACCACTCATTTCTGGATAGTCTGTCATAGGATGCCCTCTGCTCAAAATATGGAAAACATTACTTAATTGAACAGCTTTTCCGCGTTCTTCTACTTCACTTGCTTTTGCAAAAATATCATTAATAGAACCTTGAACTTCACCAGGCTTCGTCTTAAATTTCTGAAACAAATAATATTCCTCAGCATTCCTTTTATGTTGACATTGCTCCTTTGTTTTATATCTTACCACTTTTATTTCCCTTCCATCTACAGTTGAGGTTTCGTAAATCTTACCAACATGTTTCTCTATGGTGTCTAGTTTAAGCTGCAACCGCTTTCCTTTTTATACTTCCAACTACAAATTGTACATCTACATTCTACTGGCGGCTCACCTACAATTGGATTGTCCACAGGCTCAATGAATGGATACTTTTCTGCCCAATCAAATTTAAATCTCCTGGCCATCTCCCATTGACGATCAATTTTTTCTTTCGATTTTCCTCTCCCTTTAGTGTTACTATTAATTGCACCATGATCATCACTGAAGTCGATTGATTCATCTTGGTACTGGTTATTTATTGGACATTCTTCGTCAAGGTCATCTTCATTAGAGATATCAGGTTCTGCAACTTCGTCACCATATTTATTAGGCTCCCCAATTTGTTGAATAGACTCCTGTGTAGGTTGAGATTGTACAGGTTCCTTTGATGATGTACCTTCCTCACTTTGACCAACACTGTTGCATCTACCCCCACCAAAGTATGAAGATATATTTCTGCATTTTGTTGGCCTCTCTTGGACATCTCCACCTTCATTAGTCCTCTTCCTGTTTAAATTTGACTATGACATCTCCATCAAATTAAGGCTACAATAAAATACTACGAACTTGTAGTCGTAGTCATTCTGGTTCGCTACCAATCGTAATTGTGAGCTCTAAGCTCAGAATCAACTGAATTATTATGCTACTAAGTACTAAATGAAAATCTCTTGAAGGATCCTTCTTTCTGGCATGTTTCAATAATGAAACTCATATATCTTAAATAGAAAACTACAAATAAACCATTTTCATATCAACCATCAGATTTTGCCTCATAATCGGCATTGTCCATTTTGGCGAATGGGCCAACTATTACATATGATAAGAACTAATATTTGGTAAACCCCGTGTAATTTCAAGTAATCGAGTGGGCGAATAGAGTGGGAACTTGGGACCCCATTTTGTGTGATGCATGGCGAATTGGGTCCTAGGACAAATAAAAATTTCACATAGGAAAATGGGAATTTGGTGAATGATGATCCTCGAAAGAGACACTCAATTTAATCCGTGGCGAATAAGAGTAAATAGTAAAGAGAAATATGGGTGAAGAACCCGACTACCAAACTAAAATTATGTAATAATAGTGGCGAACATTCCGACCACTAGATGACCATTTTATAAAATCTGGGCGAATGATCCAACCTGTATTTGATTGTTTTATTCGCCAATTTCTATCACCCAATCGTGACATATTCGCCACTAAAAAAATCCCTGCCAGCGATGGGTTCATTGGTTTGGCATGGTGAGATAGTGAAAGTGGAAGAGGACTGGATCACTATTAAGGGTAAGAAGGCTAAGTTTTCTAAGATCTCTTTTGACATGAATCTTTGTTCCCATAAGGGTATTGTTAAATTTAAATCTTGATGGTTCTAGGTTTGGGGAGTTTTGGTTGGAGTTTTTTTGGTCTTTCTCCTAGTTTTAGGTTTTCTTTTCTTGTAGATTTTGTTTCAGGTTGTGGGAGCATGCTTGTAGAACCCATGTTTATGGTTATGGGAGTCTTATACAAACATGGTTGTTTGGTGATTTCATTTTTATCTTTTGATAACATTTTGTTTGTGGGCTCCAGATCCATTCAATACGTGGTTGTAAAGGGTTTCGAGTCTCTTGAAAACCTATTTTTTCTTTATAAAAAATAATATTCTTAGGGGAATCACAAAATATAAAATTTCAAGGAAGATTAGTACTTTATGTAATATTCCCAACTAGGACTTTACACGATTTACCCTAAAATTCCCAACTAGAGTTTGGATTGTGCTTGGAAATGATAATTTACTTAATCTCTGCAATGTTCCCTACTAGAAAGCTGCCCATTTCCAATGATTAACATACATCTAGTGCAGGAGCACCTAGGACCTAGGCTAAGTGTCCTTCTCCTATTTTTGGCTTGTACTGATCCTAGCCAGATTAGGGAGTTAATAAAGAATCCATGGGAGTCTAAGAGGTGTGATGAAGTTAGTTTGGTAGGTTAGCTTAGTTGGAGTTAGTGAAATTTTGGTATGAGAGTTCAAATGACCCTAGGAGCTAGTATAGTCCTAATTGGGAGAAAAGAGTCCAAAGTTGGTAAAGACCTCAATATGTGAGGAAATACCTAAATTAATCCTAAATAAGCTTTAGAAGTGTTTTTTAAAACATTTTTGGTGATTTAAAGTGACCTAGGAATGTGGAAGAGTACTTAGGACAAATTGCCAAAAAGTTGCTCAAAAGTTGTCATGACAACTTTTGCAACTTTGCAAAGTTGCATGAAAACTTTTTGTCCTAAAGGGACTGACCAAGGAATTAGGTCTAATGGAGCTCCTAACCACCCAAAATTGGTGTCAATAAGCTACTTAATCCCCAAATGGATCGAATAGCGAGGTTGATGAAGCTTGTTTTTACTGGCACTAAGCAACCAACATTCTATCACAGTCAATTCAGACATAGTCCATTGTTTCATTGCATCCTTAAGGGATAATGGATTAGATTTTTGACTTCATTGAAGGAATTTTTTAAGAATCATCATTGTGTTTCAATTCTATATTGATTTGTGGATTTTTTTATAGTTTCAATAGCTTAGGTGTAATCTTTTTGTTTTAGCCAGTTCACTGGCATGTACATAGCAGTGTGTGAAAACATGTCTCCCCCATAAAATCCCATCGTGTGTTCATCATGACCTATTGGGACATGGAAGTGGAGCCCATGTATAGTGTATATAGCCAAGTAGGAGGTCTTTCAATGAGTTTGGAAATTTTTGTAACCTTTCCCTAGGCAAGCATAGTCATTGCCCAGCTAGGAACAAGGAGGTGAATTATAAGTTTTCTTGTAGGGGTAACTAAGAAGATGCAATCCAAGACTTTGGAGATGAGAATGGAGATGAAACAAAGCCCCGATGAAAAGATAGAGTCTTGAACAATCCATTTGGAAAGAATAACCTTATTGTGAACAGTGAGCTCCTAGAAGCCACTAAAACCCTCACTAAACCCTCCTAGTTGAGATAGGGTATTGTACAGATGCTTAGGAACCCAAGACCCACAAAATATCTTATGGTTTCCTAAATGATCAAAGAATCCATAATTTTTTGGGGAGGTCCTTCAAGATCAATTTCCAGAAAAGCCGTAAAACCTGGATTATGAGACCTAATTGGGGGCTCTAGGGCTACGAGGCCAAAACAAAGAGTTTGATGAGATCAGTAAGGAAGAGTTGGGAAGATCTTGATAAAATGTGTCAAGAACTAAATCAAGAAATTTTTTTTGTTACCTCCACACCCCTGCAAGACTCACCACTTTCTTAGGAGGTAAGGTACACTTGGGAGGATAGAAGAGAACATGAGAAGAGAGAAAACACTTAACCATTGATAGGTCACCTAGGAGTTGGGGAGTAGTTTACTCTATTTGAGGACATTGAAGAAGTCCTTAGGAGACAAGGAGGCACCTTGTTGAAACCCCAATCAAGGAATTGGGGAGTTGGAGAGTTGGGAATCTAAGTGATCCTAACAAAAGAACTTGTGTACCTAGTGTGATCCTATCAGATTGGTATCAAAGCCTAAAAAAATATTGGGCTAGAGAATAGTTGATATTGTATTCATTTGATTCTTAAAGGATGGTGACAAATGCTGAGTTGGACAAGAAGGGGGAAGACTAGGAGGATAAAAATAGAGTCCTAATGGAACAAATAGCAGAAATGGAAACTAAACTTAATGATGTACAAGCTGAGACAAAAGAAGTAAGTGAGAAGGTGAAAGAGTCAATAGAGAAAGGAAAGTCGGTGACAAAGGAAGACAAAGTCCCTGATCCAGCCCCCGTGTTAGAAGAAGAAACCTTCTTGAGAGCATTGAAAGCCATGAGTGGCAAGTCTTTGGAAGGAAAACCACTCTTTAGTGGAAAGATGGAAGCAAAGCTAGTTATGGAATGGATTGAAGGCATGGTGAACCATTTTGAATGTGAAAGCATTAGTGAAGCCCAAAGAGTCAGGGTGGAAAAATTAAGGATGAGAGGAGCTTCCCTCACATGGTGGAAATTTGTGCAAGATGAAAGGGTAAAAGAGGGAAAGAACCCTATTACCAATTGGAAAGATATGGTGGAAAATATTAGAGAGACCTACCTACTAGATGATTATGAGGTGCAATTACATAAGAAGAGACAAAATTTGAGGCAAAAAGAACTTGAAGTGAGGGTCTATACAAAAGAGTTCCATAAAGTATGTATTAGATCACATGTGATGGAGGAGGAAAGCCTAAAGGTGGCTATGTACCTAAATCACCTAAGGTGGAACATACAAGAAGAGATAAGTTTCTTGATCCCAAGAAAAATCCACCAATATTATCAGTTAGCTCTCAAGGTAGAAGAGAAGCTCAAGAAGAGACATGACTCAAGAAGTCAAGGTAGAGGCAGAGGGAGATATAATAGAGGTCATAGAGGTAGTTTTGGATGGAGGAATTTAGAAAAGGGAGTCAAGGTGATACCAAGCTCACAAAGAAGCAAGGAGAAGTCACCAGTATTAGAGGTGGTTATAACAATAATGGTAGAGGATCAAGCAACAACTATAGAGGGGATCAAGTGGCCAAGGAAGAGGATCCTACTTCTCTTCCACGAAGTGTTATAAGTTCCATTAGTATGGGCATCTGACATATAGGTTCCATGAGAAAAGTTCAACATCCCAAGGTGGAGAGAAGAGGGTGAACTATAATCAAGAATAATCCTCAAGCAATAAGATTGCAGAAGTGGCACTAGATTCAGAAGTGGGAGATAACCTTATGATAAGGAGGAAACTCATTAAGGAGCCAATTAGAGAGGAGCCACACCAAAGAAGGTCATTATTCAGGATCGAGTGCAAGATATTAGGCAAGGTTTGCAAGATCATCATACACTCCAGATCCAATGACAATATTGTCTCCAATGAAGCAGTCAACAATTGAATCTTCAAAGGATCCCACATACTAACCCCTATAGGGTCACTTGGTTGAACAAGGGTCAACATGTATTAGTAAATGAATAAGCTTGGGTAGACTTCACCATAGGGAGGTATAAGGACTAAGTGTAGTTCTTACCCATGGATGATTGTCATCTCTTATTGGGAAGACCCTGACAATTTGATAGGCAAGCCATCCATGATGGAGCCAAGAACTCCTATTCATTCAAGAAAGATGGAGTTACATTTAGAATATAGTCCATCCTAGAAGAAGGTGAAGTGAAGCTAGTAGGTCCCAATGTACTCTTGTTAGGAGAAAAGGAGTCCCTAAACACCCTAGAGGAAGGTGAAGGGGTGGGCTATTCTTTGGTGTTGAAGCCTAAAGAAGGGAAAGAGGTGAAGAAGCCAGATGCACCCATAGAAGTTCAAGAATTATTGGCACAGTATAAGGAGATAGTGAGTGATGGAAATCCAGCCACCATACCCCCTAAAAGAGCCATAAGCCATCAAATAGACTTTATACCAGGAGCATCCATACCTAACAAAGATGCCTACAAGATGACCCCTCAACAAAATGAGGAAATTGCCAAACAAATCCAAGAACTACTTGACCAAGGCCTAATAAGAAAAAACATAAGTCCTTATGCAGTCCCCACTATTCTAGCACCAAAGAAAGTAGGAACTTGGAGGTTGTGTACAGACTCTAGAGACATTAATAGGATTACCATAAGGTATAGGTTCCCAATCCCAAGAATAAAAGACTTGATGGATTTCCTAGGAGTCAAGTACTTTTCAAAGATTGACCTTAAAAGTGGATACCGCAAATAAGGATTAAGGAGGGGGGTGAGTGGAAAATTTCTTTCAAGACCACAAAAGGCCTATACGAAAGGTTAGTTATGCCCTTTGGGTTGTCCAATGCCCCTAGCACCTTCACGAGGCTAATGAATGAAGTGTTGAAAGACTTCATAGGTAATTGGGTAGTAGTATACCTATATGACATTCTCATCTTTAGTAAGACCAAGGAAGATCACTTGAGGCATTTACAAGCTGTGTTACAAAGGTTGCATGAGGAGAAGCTAACCATTAGCCTAGACAAGTGTGAATTTATGAAACAAGAGTTGGTGTACCTAGGCTTTGTGGTATCACAAGGGAAATTTCAAATGGACACTAGAAAGGTGGATGCAATCATAAATTGGCCTACACTTAAGTATGCTACAGAAGTAAGAAGATTTCATGGTTTGACACAATTTTATAGGAAGTTCGTTAGGCAATTCAGTGAAATTTGTGCACTAGTTCTAGACACCATCAAGGGAGGCATGAAATCCAAAATCTAATGGAATGATAAGGCTAACAATGGTTTTGAAACCTTGAAGAGGAAGATAGCTACCCAACCAATCTTGGTGTTACCTATCTTTGAGAAGTTATTTACTATTGAATGTGATGCCAACAATATTACTATAGGAGTAGTTCTAAGTCAAGACGACAAACTAGTGGCCTTCCATAGTGAGAAGTTGAGTGAGGCAAAGAATAAGTACTCCTCATATGATTTGGATTTATATGCATTGGTTCAAGCCCTAAGGAAGTGGAGGCACTATCTCCTCCCTAAGGAATTTGTGGTGTATAGAGTTAATCAAGCTTTAAGCTTTCTTAACTCACAAGATAAGCTAAGCCACAAACACATGAAGTGGGTAGAATACATTCAAGCCTACACATTCACAATTAGGCATAAGAAGGGACAAAAAAATAAAGTGGCAGATTCTTTGAGCTGAAGACTCTTGACAGTCCAAGAAATCCAATTGAAGATTATTGGCATAGATAGCTTCAATTGAAGACTACTCAACAACTTATAAGGTATGCAAGGACTTTAAAAATCACTTCCATAGTGCATATTATGATTACATTCTCCAAGAAGGCCTTTTTTTTAGGGGAGGGAAACTTTGTGTGCCTAGAGGGTCAATAAGAGAGAACCTCATTCAAGAGAAGCATAATGGATCATTGAGTGGCCACTTTGGTATACATAAGACCTTAGAACTTGTTTAAAGATTCAAATTTTGGCCTAAAATGAACTAAGACATCAAAAAGTATGTAGAGACTTGTACAATATGTCAGAAGGCTAAGGGCAAATCATCAAATGCAAGGTTGTATCAACCCCTTACAATCCCTAATAGACATGACATTGGGAATGTCTAAGTATCAATTTTGTTGTAGGGTTGCCCAAGACAAAACATGGTTTTGACAGCATATTTGTGATTGTAGACATGTTCAACAAGATGGCCCACTTTGTGCCATGCAAAACCACTCATAATTCTTTCCATATATATATATATATATATATATATATATATATATATATATATATCAGGGAAGCAGTCCAGATCCATGGTTTACCTTTGATTATTGTATCTAAAAGAGACTCCGAATTCATGAGTCACTTTTGGAAAAATTTGTGGCAAAAACTTGGCACCAATCTTTCTTTTGGGTTTGCATACCATCCCTAAATAGATGTACAGACCGAGGTGGTTAAAAGAAGCTTGGGAAACCTCCTAAGGTGTCTAACTAAGGAATATGGTCAAACATGGGACCAAGTCATTGCACAAGCCAAATTTTCCTATAATGATACCATCAATAGGACCACTGGTAAAAGTCCCTTTGAGGTGGTCTATGGAATTCACCCAAGAGGTATCCATGAGCTCAGAGATCTGGGAGACACAACAACTAGGAGTGGCCATGCTGAGGTGTTAGAATTTATAATCTTTCCTTGGTTGTATTATTTAAATAAGGATCAACCAAGGTATCCTTCATGTATTTTTGTCCTATAGTCCAAGTGGGAGGACAACTCATATTTTGTAATTCCTTTAATAAGGAAATTAGTTTATTCCTCCTTAAGAGGATATGGACACTTGTCACACACACTTATGAATGGTGGCATTCATAGACCTGGGAGTTACATTCTAACTCCTCTCTCTCATCTCTATTTAAGAGATGCTCCTCTCTCTCATTTCTTATGATGAAGTTATTGTAAGTGAGCATCTCTCTCTCTCTCTCTCTCTCTCTCTCTCTCTCTCTCTCTCTCTCTCTCTCTCTCTCAGTTTAGGCTATGGCTTCATTCATAATGTCACAAGGGGTTTTCTTTGCTTTCCCCTTTCAAAATCTCTTGGCTCTTTGTTTGGATTCTTGGAGCATTCTCATGTTTTTGGTGATTGATCTTGAAATTTTATCTCATTCTTGGCTTATGGTAAAATTCCTTCTTGCACTTCACTTTCTTGGATTATTTCATTAACTTATTTTCATTCTTTTAATACTTCTAACATGGTATCAGAGACACTAACCCTTGTTTAAGTGTTTGCATGATTTCTTATTTTTGTTGCAACTCTTTCTTATTATTTTGTCATTTTAGTTTTTTAGTCTCTAACCCTCTTTGGAATGCTTGCTGCTAGAAAGTAGATTTTTGAATTTTTTTGGGGTTTGGTCGGTTCTCCACCAAACCCAGCTTAGTTTCTCTTTTAATCTCATGTTTTGCATGGCTTCTCAAACCTTTGTTTGCAGGTTTCATTTATATTATTTACTTCTAGTTTACTCATTCAGATTTTAATCTTCTTACTAATAGTTTTTCTGCAACATTCTTCTTCTTTTTGTCAAGTTTCACATTTAAACTAATCCTCCTTGTAGGCTTTCTATCCCTTTTTTCAACACAATCATCCATTTTGATGTGCAAAACATTATAAAGAATTCATATATGTTTGCAGATTATCTCTAGTGTGGGTACTTCATTGTGCTTTTTGACGTTTCTTTTGCAAGATTTTGTCTCTCTTCTAACCTCAATAAAATTTTCTAATATCTCAAGTTATTTATCTTTGGATATTTATCTTTGTTCTCTCTGATAAATTAATCTCTAATATATATTTGTTGTTATAAATTAATCTTTGATATAATAATCTAAATATATATCTGTTAACTATTATTCAAGATTTAAAGTAATAACGTTTCATTCCTAATCATTTAAATCAGTTGGCTATTTGCTGGATAGATCTCTATGCCGGGTTGTAATCCCTCTGTGCTACATTTTATTCCTCTGCCAATGTTGGCAGTCAAATCATTTTTATGTTATTCTAATGACCTCCATTCACTAATTAAGCTTCCATCATATTACTATTTTTTAACTTATTTGCATTTGAAGTAGAATGTGTCCTCAAACGCTAGTACTATCACAAATTTGCTCTCATTATTCTTTACCCAGTCTTATCGTTGCCAATCTCGTGGCTCTCCAACAAATAAAATATAAAGATTTATTGAAAAGTTTGCTCATTACATCAACTACGTGGAGTTACGACAATTTAAGTTAGAATTAATCATATTTATATCTCTTTTTCATTCAAAAAATTTCAGTCTTTCCCACTTTTGCTATGCAAGACCATTATTTACTTTTGGATACATTTAATTAGGTTTTTTAATCTATAAAGTAGCTTTACGAAAAGCCACGTATGTATGGCTTTTCTTTCTTAACTTTTATAAAGACTATTCTATTTCTTTAAAGTTTCAAAAGTAAGGAATTTCAAATTCCATTTATACTAAAATTTCCTTAGTTTAAAAATAGTTTTTTAATATTTTAACTTGTAAGTGTTTTATTTTAATTATTTTCTCTAAAATTTAATATTTTCAATTCTATTTTATTAATTTTTAAATATAAAGCTTTTATATTAAATTCTTTTAAAATGGAATTATTATTTCTAATATAAAAAATAAAGTTTTTTTTCATTTGATTATATATTTCTTTTTGATAAAATCTTAAACTTGTTCATAAAGATAAAACAAGTATAATTTTGATTTTGTTTAAAGTACATTTTAATATTAATTAATTAAGATTTTTTAAAAAAGCGGTGCTTTTTTTAATTTTTTTTTAAAGAAAGTAGGGTCTTTTAATTCAATTTTTTTTTTCTCATATCAACCTTCTTTTTTAGTGAAATATGGTATTTGATCTCACTTTAATATTAAAAGCCAAAATATATTTGTCAATATGGCACTGATGTTGCTAAGTTATAATTTGTTCAAGTATTATGAGTAATCTTACAACATTTCCTTGCAGTGGATTATTATTGATTTAATTATTGAGCATTAATTGCTATTAGATTTTGTATGACCTATTGTTATGCACTAAGTTGCATCTTTTATAAGTTCCATTTGATCCATTGATTTAATTTGTAAGTGACACTGGGATGCACTTACTTCAGTTGATGTTTGTCAACTTGTTCCATTTGTAAGTTTCATTGGGATGCACTTACCCAGTTGATGTTTATCAACTTGTTCCATTTGTAAGTTGCACTGGGATGTGCTTACTTAGTTGATGTTTATCAACTTGTTCTATTTGTAAGTTGCACTGGGATGCGCTTACTCAGTTGATGTTTATCAACTTGTTCCATTTGTAAGTTTCACTGGGATGCACTTACTCAGTTGATGTTTATCAACTTGTTCTATTTGTAAGTTGCACTGGGATGTGCTTACTCAGTTGATGTTTATCAACTTGTTCCATTTGTAAGTTGCATTGGGATGCACTTACTTCAGTTGATGTTTATCAAATTTTTCCATTTGTAAGTTGCATTGGGATGCACTTACTCAGTTGATGTTTATCAACTTGTTCCATTGGTTTCTTTTTTCCTCATGGTGAGGATGGCGCTCTTGAAATCTTTCCTGAAATTTTTTGGATATATCTTATACTTGGAAGGCAATATGTTTTTCACACTCATAATCCTTCGTTTAGATTATTATTTAGCATATGTCAATATTTGTTTTGTTAATGTTGGTTTAGATTCTTATCCTCTTGATGGTTCATTGATTATGGTACTTGTGTGTAGACATGTTTGGCAAATCAAGTCATAGATTGATTTTATGTTTGAGTCTCATATTCTACTAATTTATCTTTGTCTCTCTAATATTTCTATGCAAATTCTACTATTGCGATAATGTATTGCATTCTTCATTGCTTAAATCGTGAGTCATGCAAATTGTGGAGTAATTAACGATTCACTTGCAGTGGGATGAATAATTAGTGGACTGTCTATATCCATGTGATTGATTCAATGTTGATGCAGGTCTCATTAGCTGGCCTTGTCTGTGGTCATTTATGCTTTAGTATGTTTCTTTTATGAGACCATTGATAATGTTTATTATAACTCACTTTGAGCATCTGATTTATCTTGATATCATGTTAAGCTACTTAGTACCTTTTGTGATTGCTCATGATGTATCTCATTCTAATGTTTTTAATGATTCTCTAAAGTTTAATTATTTTATGATACATATTATAAGTTTCTTTTCAAAGTGTACTAATTTGTATCAAGGGTAGATCCCAACTATGGGAGATCTACTTGTGGGTTTTCTATGTTCTATGTTTTAGGTGATCCATCAAGGAAAATTCAACAGATCAATTCATTTACACAAATCCTATGAATCACAAGACTACTTGAAGATATGAATACATTTAAAGGACCCATCCACTTCTCTTCGCTCTACAAAAGATGCATGTACAACATACAAAGGACTAATTGTACACTTGAAGACAATACTATTTTTCCTTATATATTGAAGATCAAGCTGAAGATTGTTGTAAATTATGGGTTTAATACCCCTTGTTGTAAAATCCCCAAGTAAAGATTAACGGGGGGTGTTAGAATTTATAATCTTTCCTTGGTTGTATTATTTAAATAAGGATAAACCAAGGTATCCTTCATGTATTTTTGTCCTCTAGTCCAAGTGGGATGACAACTCATATTTTATAATTCCTTTAATAAGGAAATTAGTTTATTCCTCCTTAAGAGGATATGGACACTTGTCACACACACTTATGAATGGTGGCATTCATAGACTTGGGAGTTACATTCTAACTCCTCTCTCTCATCTCTATTTAAGAGATGATCCTCTCTCTCATTTCTTATGATGAAGTTATTGTAAGTGAGCAACTCTCTCTCTCTCTCTCTCTCACTTTAGGCTATGGCCTTATTCATAATGTCACAAAGGGTTTTCTTTGCTTTCCCCTTTCCAAATCTCTTGGCTCTTTGTTTGGATTCTTGGAGCATTCTCATGTTTTTGGTGATTGATCTTGAAACTTTATCTCATTCTTGGCTTATGGTAAAATTCCTTCTTGCACTTCACTTTCTTGGATTATTTCATTAACTTATTTTCATTCTTTTAATACTTCAAATATGAGGACTTTGCTTAATCCATGAAGGAGGTGCATGATTCAGTCAAACACGGCCTTATGGATAGTACCACCAAGACAAAGAATAAAGTGGATGAGAGGAAGAGAGATATTCAATTCCAAGTAGGGGATCTTGTGATGGTTAATTTTAACAAGGATAGATTGTAGAAGGGGATCCCTAATAAGCTTCAAATGAGAATGATTGGCCCTTGTGCCATCCTAGCTAGGTATGGGAACAATGCTTATAAGGTTGAGTTACCTACAGATATAAGACTCTCACCAATGTTTAATATTGCAGACTTGGTACCTTATAAAGGACCAATCCTAGTAGAAGGTTGTGAACACATTGATGTTGCAGAGGATATTGAGACCTTGAAGTTTCCAGTCACACCAAGACCACAAGCAGAGAAAATATTAAGCTCCCGGGTCACTAAGAAGACAAGGAACAAAACCTACATGGAATATCTTATCAAATGGTAGGGAAAAGAGGATTCAAAGGCTACATGGATTGCAAAGACCTAGTTTCACAATTTAGGCATTGATCCTAAATTAATCCATTTAAATGGGACTTGAACTCTTTTGTTTAGCGGAGAATGGTGCAGGAGCACCTAGGACCTAGGATAAGTGTCCTACCCCCATTTTTGGCTTGTACTGATCCTAGCTAGATCATGGAGTTAATAAAGACTCCATGGGAGTCTAAGAGGTGCGAGGAATTTAGTTTGGAAGGTTATCTTAGTTAGAGTTAGTGAAGTTTTTGTATGAGAGTTCAAATGATCCTAGGAGCTAGTATAGTCCCAATAGGGAGAAAAGAGTACAAAGTTGGTAAAAACCTCAATATGTGAGGAAATGGCTAAAATAACCCTAAATTAACTTTAGAAGTTTTTTTACAACATTTTGGATGATTTAGAGTGACCTAGGAATGTGGAAGAGCACTTAGGACAAATTGCCAAAAAGTTGCTCAAAATTAGTTGTCCTGACAACTTTTGCAACTTTGCAAAGTTGCATGACAATTTTTTGTCCTAAAGGGACTGACCAAGGAATTAGGTCTAATGGAGATCATAACCACCCAAAATCGGTGGAAATAAGCTATTTCAGCCCCAAATGGCTTGAATATCAAGGTTGATGAAGTTTGTTTTTATTGGCACTAAGCAATTAGCATTCTGTCACAGTCAATTCAGACACAATCCATTGTTTCATTGCACCCTTAAGGGATAATGGATTAGGTTTTTTACTACATTGAAGGATTTTGTTAAGAATAATCATCATGTTTCAATTTTGTATTGATTTGTTCATTTTTTAATATTTTCAATAGCTTAGGTGTAATCTTTTTGTTTTAGCCAATTCACTAGCCTGTACATAGCAGTGTGTGGAAACATGGCTCCCCCATAAAATACCATCATGTATTCATCAAAAATTTTTGGGACATGGAAGTGGAGCCCATTTATAGTGTATATAGCTAGGTAGGAGGTTCGACAATGAGTTTGGCCATTTTTGTAACATTTCCCTAGGCGAGCACAATCATTGCCCGACTAGGAACAAGGAGGTGTATTGTAAGTTTTCTTGCAGGGGTAACTAAGAAGATGCAATCCAAGACTTTGGAGATGAGAATGGAGATGAAATAAATCCCTAATGAAAAGATAGAGGTTTGACCAATCCATTTGGAAAGCATAACCTTACTGTGAATAATGAGTTCCTAGAAGCCACTAAAACTCTCACTAAACTCTCGTAGTTGAGATAGGGTACTGTACAGATGCTTAGGAACCCAAGACCCACAAAATATCTTAGTGTTTCCTAAATGATCAAAGAATCCATAATTTTTTTTGGGAGGTCCTTCAGGAGAAATTTGTAGAAAATCTTAAAAACCTAGATTAGGAGACGTAATTGGTGGCTCTATGATGTAGGGGCATTCTAGGGTACTCGATGAATCTACATGGGAGGTGTGTGTTTGTACGGTGTTACTCAGTTGTAGCCTTGATTGATGGTCTCAGTCATTGAAGGAAGCTCAGTCACTGAAAGAACTCGGTAATCTCTAGCGCTCGGTGAAAGTGTTACTCAGTGATGCCTGGCATGCTTAGTCGACATTGGTGCTCGACGATGCCTAGCATGCTCAGTTATTTCATTGTTGCTCGGTAGTTCTAGTTTATCGACTGGAGTTCTATGTGATTTTTTGGGCCAACTTGGTGCATTCATTGCTGGTAGCTATTGTTACAGGCCAACATGTTGGATTAAATTTTTGTAAGGCTATTTTGATGCCGACTTCTATTGCATTTAATAATTATTGGGGGGAGTTAATGATTTCATCCAGCCGACTTGTGGCTGATGATTAGTATTTATAGGATGTTGGGGTAGATGTTTAGGGATCATCAAGGATCAAAAGGAGATCGATAGAAGTTCATGACTTGGAAGACTTAGCGAATCAGATCTGAGGTTTTGAAAGCTAGAGTTTGCAAAGTTGTGGAAAGGATATTGCATGATATTGCAGATCAGATTGTTATCTAATAGTTTGTAGCTGCATAGATAGTGGTTTGTACACTTGGAGATAAGGAGATTGCTTGGAGGCTTGTGAGCTCAAGTTTAGATTTGCCTTAGGGTTTCCATCAGTTGTTGTTTGTTTTCAGAGCTGAACTAGCTAAGATTGTATTGCATCTTTGTGGATCTTGCAGAATTGTTTCTGATTGTAATTGACCCTAACCCAGAAGGCGTTACAGCCGAGCATGTTAATGAAAATCAGAGTTAAACAATTAATTTTTTATTCTGTTGTTGAGTATTCCATTGTGTTGATTGTTGGCTGTAAAGTTTGGTTTGTCCTTAATCGGATCCACCATCCTTGACTGCGTCAGGTGGTATTAGAGCAAGAGAGAGTTGATCTTGTGGAGCGAAGGTTGACCTAGCAAGGCTAAGCTTGTGAAGTTGATCTAGTTGGTGAAGAGATCGTATGATCTGGATTGTAGATCTGAAGCACTGAACTTGTGGATCTTGCCCTAGTTGTTTGTTCAAGGTGGCAGGTTGAGATCTGACTTGCATACAACTTGGAGATTTCCGCAAGGTGGTCGGTGTAGGGTTTGTTGCAGAGGGTCTTTTCATATCTTTAAGGATGCCTCTGAGAAGATTGGACCCTAGAGTTATTTCTGATCTTTGTGATACTATGGAATCTCGAATCACAGAGAAGGTGAAATCAGATTTCAAATTTGAGATGGAGTTGATGAAGAATGACATGGTCGCCGAGATCATGAGAGCTATTGCTGGTGTACCTCAGAATGTTGGTACTGAAGATGGTTATGAGGAAGCTGCTGAAGACTTTGAACTTGCTAGATCTAGTGGTGATGACCAGAGGGATAGATCTGGTGAAGACATAATTTCTCGGTTGCCTAGATCTAGAGCTTGATTAAGTAGCAGTTACCAAATGGAAGTTTCTACTTTCTCTGGTACTTTGAAGCCTGAGAACTTGATTGATTGGATTGGTGAACTTGAAGATTTCTTTGAGTTGGAAGAAATTAAAGATCCTCTTCAGGTGAGATTAGCATAGACAAAGTTGAAAGGACATGTTGCTCTTTGGTGGAAAGAACCACAAAGAGATAGAGAAGATGAAGGTGAAATGAAGATCAATTGGTGGAGGTTGATGGTGACTAAGTTGAAAGCTAAGCTCATACCTTTTGACTATGAGCTTGAATTTTTTAAGAAGTTGCAAAATCTGAAACAAAAGGATCTGTCTGTTGAAGATTATACTGAGGAGTTCTACAAACTTATTATTCGGTCTGGACACTGAGAGCTCAGTAAGGAAAAGGTAGCTCGGTATGTGAATGGTTTGAGATTCAATATTCAGGATGAGCTTGGTATGCTGAAGATTGATTTTGTTAAAGATTCTTATCAATATGCTCTGAAGGTAGGAGATAAGTTGAAGAATAAACAACATAGTAATCCCTGAGGGAAAGAAAAGATTGATCACTCGGTGAAGGATAAACTGACTGATGTAGAAGATGAACAGAAACCTGTGGAACCGAAGAAGAAGACAGGTAGAGTTATCTTTAAGGGTACTTGCTATAACTGTGGAGAGGAAGGACACCGTTCTTTTGAGTGTACACATAAGAAGCTTGGTGAATGATGAACTACTGTGGTGAATGAGAATGAACCTGAATCTAAGAACTTGTTGCTTCAGCGAACATTGCTTGGTACAAAGGAGGAACTTTGTCAGAGGAGTAATTTGTTTAGGACCCGATGCAAGTTTGGAGGTAAACTTTGTGATGTTATTGTTAATAGTGATAGTACTCATAACCTTGTTGCTAAGCACATGGTTCATAGACTTGGGTTGAATAGAATGAAGCATCCTTGTCCCTATAGGATTTTCTAGTTACAAGATGTTCATGTTCTAGAAGTAAGAGAACAATGCTTTATTGATGTTCAGATTGGCCAATATAAGGATCTTGTGTTGTGTGACACTGTGAAGATGAATAGTTGTGATATATTGCTGGGTAGGCCTTGAAAATATGATTGCAGAGCTATGTATGACTGTGTAAGGAATGTGTTTACTATTGAGAAGGATGACATGAAGTTTTCCCTAATGCCTTTGCTGGATGCAATGCTCAGTAGGAGAATTTTGAGTATTGGTAGCCAAGTTGAGTTGGTAGATCCAGAGAAAATGAATGATCAGTATGGAGAAAAGACCCGTGTGTTGTCAAGGAAAGACTTGAAGAGACAGAGAAAGCTGAAGGGGAAGAGTATGCAAGCTGAAAAGGTGGACTTATATGTGAAGAACCACTTTGGGGTTTATGTGTGTTGAATCCCGGAAGATGTTCTTCTCACATATAAACTTCTTTTCGAACTTGGGGTGTCTGATGCAGGGGCATTCTAGGGTACTCAGTGAATCTGCATGGGAGGTGTGTGTTTGGCTAGTGTTACTCAGATGCGGCCTTGACTGACAGTCTCGGTCATTGAAGGAAGCTCGATCACTAAAGGAACTCGGTAATCTCTAGCACTCAGTGAAAGTGTTACTTGATGATGCCCATGGTGCTCAGTCGACACTGGTGCTCAGTGATGCTTGACATGCTTAGTTATTTCACTATTGCTTGGTAGTTATGGTTTATCGAATGGAGTTCTATGTGATTTGTTGGGCTGACTTGGTGCATTTATTGCTGGTAGCTATTGTTACAAGCCGACATGTTGGATTAAATGTTTGTAAGGCTATTTTGATGCCGACTTGTATTGCATTTAATAATTTTTGGGGGGATTTAATAATTTCATCCAGCCGACTTGTGGCTGATGATTAGTATTTATAGGATGTTGGGGTAGATGTTTAGGGATCATCAAGGATTAGAAGGAGATCAATAGAAGTTCATGACTTTGAAGACTTAGCAAATCAGATCTAAGGTTTTGAAAGTTGGAGTTGGTGAAGTTGTGCCAAGGATCTTGCATGATCTTGTAGATCCGATTGTTATCTAATAGTTTGTAGTTGCAGAGCTAGTGGTTTGTACACTTGGAGACAAGGAGATTGCTTGGAGGCTTGTGAGCTCAAATTTAGATCTTCCTTAGGGTTTCCATCAGTTACTGATTATTTTCAGAGCTGAAATAGCTAAGATTGTATTGGATCTTTATGGATCTTGCATAATTGTTTCTGATTGTAATTGGCCCTAACCCAGAAGACCTTACAGCCGGGCATGTTAATGAAAATTAGAGTTAAACAATTACTTTGTTGTTGTGTTGTTGTGTTGTTGAGTAATCCGCTGTGTTGATTGTTGGCTACAAGGTTTGGTCTATCCTTAATCGGATCCACCATCCTTGACTTCGTCACTCTATGGCTACAAGGACAAAATAAAGAGCTTGATGAGATTGGTAAGAAAGAGTTGGGAATATCTTGATAAAATGTGTCAAGAATTGAATCAAGACTAGAATTTGGTTACCTCCACACCCCTACAAGACTCACCACTTTCTTAGGAGGTAAGGTACACTTGGGAGGATAGAAGAGAACATGAGAAGAGAGGGAACACTTAACCATTGATAGGTCACCTAGGAGTTGGGGAGTAGTTTACTATATTTGAGGATATTGAATAAGTCCTTAGGAGATAAGGAGGCACATTGTTGAAACCCTAATAAATGAATTGGGGATTTGAAACCTAGTGTGATTCTATTATATTGGTATCAAATCCTAAAAAATATTGGGCTAGAGAATAGTTGGTTTTGTATTTAGTTGAGTCAGTAGATTCTTCAAGGATGGTGACAAATGCTTAGTTAGCCAAGAAGGTGGAAGAATAGGAGGATGAAAATAGACTCCTAAGGGAACAACTAGAAAAAATGGCAACTAAAATTGATGAGGTAAAGGCTAAGACAAAAGAAGTAAGTGAGAAAGTGAAAGAGTCAACGAAGAAAGGAAAGTCAGTGGAAGAGGAAGACAAAGTCCTTGAACCAGACCCTATGTTAGAAGAAGAACCCTTCTTGAGAGCATTGAGAGAAATGAGTGGCAAGTCTTTGGAAGGAACACCACTCTTTAGTGGAAAGATGGAAGAAAAACTATTTATGGAATGGATTGAATTCATGGAAAACCATTTTGAATGTGAAAGAATCAGTGAAGCCCAAAGAGTGAGGGTGGAAAAATCAAGGATGAGAAGAGGTGCCCTCACATGGTGGAAATTTGTGCAGGATAAAAGGGTAAAAGAGGGAAAGAACCCTATTACCAATTGGAAAGGTATGGTGGAAAAGATTAGAGAGACCTACCTACCAGATGATTATGAGGTGTAATTACATAAGAAGAGATAAAATTTGAGGCAAAAAGACGTTGAAGTGAGTGTCTATATAGAGGATCTCCATAAACTATGTCTTAGATCACATGTGATGGAGGAGGAAAGCCTAAAGGTGGCTAGGTACCTAAAGGCCTAAGGTGGAACATCAAAGAAGAGATAAGTTTCTTGAGCCCAAGAATAGTCCACCAATGTTATCAGTTAGCTCTCAAGGTAGAAGAGAAGATCAAGAAGAGACATGACTCAATTAGTCAAGGTAGATGTAGAGGGAGAGATAGTAGAGGTCATATAAGTCATTTTGGAGGGATAACTTCAGAAAAAAGAGTCAAGGTGAGAATAAGCTCATAGAGAAGCAAGGAGAAGTCATTAGTATTAGAGGTATTTATAACAATGGAGGTAGAGGATCAAGCAAAAGCTATAGAGGGAGATCAAGTGGCCAAGGAAGAGGATCCTACTTCTCTTCAATGAAGTGTTATAATTTCCATCATGATGGGCATCTGACATAAAGGTTCACTGAGAAAAGTTCAACATCCCAAGGTGGAGAGAAGAGGGTGAACTATAATCAAGAAGAATCCTCAAGTAGTAAGATTGTAGAAGTGGCACTAGATTCAAAAGTGGGAGATAACCTTATGATAATGAGGAAATTCATCAAGGAGCCAATCAAAGAGGTGCCAATCCAAAGAAGGTCATTATTCAGGATCAAGTGCAAGATATTAGGCAAGGTTTGCAAGATCATCATAGAATCTGGATCCAATGACAATATAGTCTCCAATTAAGCAGTCAACAAGTTGAATCTTCAAAGGATCCCACATACTAACCCCTATAGGGTCACTTGGTTGAACAAGGGTCAACATGTATTAGTAAATGAACAAGCTTGGGTAGAATTCACCATAGGGAGGTATAAGGACTAAGTTTTGTGTGGTGTATTACCTATGGATGCTTTCCATCTCTTATTGGGAAGACCCTGGAAATTTGATAGTCAAGTCATCCATGATGGAGCCAAGAACTCCTATTCATTCAAGAAAGATGGAGTTACATTTAGAATCTAGTCCATCCTAGAAGAAGGTGAAGTGAAGCCAATAGGTCCCAATGTACTCTTGGTAGGAAAAAAGGTGTTCCTAAACACTCTAGAGGAAGGTGAAGGGGTGGGCTATACTTTGGTGTTGAAGCCTAATGAAGAGAAAGAGGTGAAGAAGCTAGATGTACCCATATAAATTCAAGAATTATTGGAACATTATAAGGATATAGTGAGTGATGGAAAACCAACCACTCTACCCCCTAAAAAATCCATAAGCCATCAAATAGGCTTTATACTAGGAGCATCCCTATCTAACAAAGCTACCTATAAGATGACTCATCAACAAAATAAGGAAATTTCCAAACAAATCCAAGAACTACTTGACCAAGGCCTAATAAGAAAAAGCATAAGTCCTTGTGCAGTACCCACTATCCTAGCACCAAATAAAGGAGGGGCTTGGAGGTTGTGTATAGACTCTAGGTCAATTAATAGAATTACCATAAGATATAGGTTCCCAATCCCAAGAATAGAATACTTGATGGATTTCCTAGGAGGAGCCAAGTACTTTTCAAATATTAAACTTAAAAGTGGATACCACCAAATAAGGATTAAGGAGAGGGATGAGTGGAAAACCGCTTTCAAGACCACATAAGGCATATATGAATGGTTAGTTATGCCCTTTGGGTTGTCCAATTCCCCTAGCACCTTCATGAGACTAATGAATGAAGTGTTGAAAAAATCCAAAACTCACAATCAATATCCAAAAAATGTTATCAGATAACACCTTGAATCAACACAAAGTTTGAAAACAAGTTGCCCATTTTATTGAAAGCAATTCAAATTTACATTTAAGCTCAAAGTTTTAGAGTGTAGATACAAAATAGCAGAATTTTCTTGCCTTGCCAAAAGATGATTATTTACAATGAGCTCCCTCCTTTATATAGGAAAAGAGTGGAGAAAGAAGGGGAAAACCCTTAACCACGTTGAATTATTCCCTAACTAACTAACTAGCTAACTTTAAATTATTCAATGCTACAATGACTAAAGCACTTGCAACTTGATTACATGTTACAACTTTGCACATGATACTATCACATTCAATTAATACATCTTATTTTTTTTCATTACATGTAATTTGTCAATTACAAACACGTGACAAAAATATTCTAAGTGTCTGACAAGACACAAAACCTATTACGTCATCCTTCGTTGGTCTTCATGTTACTATAGGATGCCTAATGGTTAATATGCTATAGTTTGGTGAAAGCATCTTTATCTGGAATATGAACTTGCATCCTTGGTTGTCTTGTATCATATTGGTTGTTTCTTGAAAAGCACATTTTTAAATTTACATCTCTATCTTGAAAGAATCCTTTTTGATTGTAGTCTTTCAAACCTTTTTAGGGAGAAAGATCCAATCTTCTTATCTAGCTTGTGTTCTAATTTTGATTCACTTGATTCCCTCAAAATTGAATTTCTCTGAAGGATGAAATTTGAGCTCTCCTATGGGCTTCCCTTTCTCTTTGTATCCTTTATCTTTCCTCAAGTTCCAATCTTTCTCTAAGCCCCCTTTCAATTCTTTGTATTTCTCTTTCAAATTCAAATTCAACTTCCTCCTCTTCCTCCAAGATGGCCCAAGAAAATTTATAGTGCGCATCATCTTCTCTTTGATTCCAAATGAAAGCCCCTAAGTCTAAAATGATATCTTCCTACCTTACATTTATATCCAAACCTTCTGGATAGTTAGCATAGGAGGGAAACACCATCTTAGATCATTCTTTTAGTTTTTCCTCTCACATTCCTACCTTTCTTGATTCTCCATTTCAATCCTTTGGACCTTTTCTTCTTCCTTTTCTAGTGTTAGCTAGAAATTCTCCTCACATGGCAATACAATATGCCTGAGTAGATGTAACATGAAAATTCCAAAACATAAGTACATCTTCATTTGATGGATCTATTTTAGGCATAAGTGAGGCTTTTTTTTGGGGTAAGGTAAGTGGATGGAATACTTGTGGACAATAGAAGAACAAATGGGTTTGGGTTAGATTGGATTTTGTGTGGTGAGAAAAACCAAAAATAGGTTTTTCAGAGGGTATTAAAGATGAGGAGAAAAAGATTTAGGTGAAAAATGAAGCATGGATGGGTCCATTGCACACTTTTCGATGTACAAGTATAGATTTTGGAACGTTGTGAACAAGGGGAATGATTGTAAAACTTTGGGACAATGAAAAGGTGAATGAGTTTGAGCTCAAGATGGTCACTCATATTTTGAGAAAAACCAAAAATAGTTTTTCAAAGGGGATTGCATATGCGAACATCAAGATTTGTGAAATAAGAATGGTATGGCATCTACTTATAATGGATTGTTATGTTTTCATCATAAGAAAATGTGCAAGAAACCACCATCATGAATTTTAAGTCACGTGGAAATGATATAACAAGCACAAATGGAGTGCATGTAAGCATGAAAGTGGAATTTTTGGATGCAAAAACATGTTGCAAAGTGAGCTTGCTTTCCTTGATAATATCATTCAAGAATGAGGTTTTTAATCTCAACTGCATATGCAAGAAAGATGAAGCACTTGCATATGAAAATTGGAGAAATGAAGACGGAAGATAGAAGGAGCACATAACATATCACAAAACAAATGCAAATCTGAAAATGAAATGAAAAGATTTTCAAAAAAAAAAGAAAAAAAAAACATATATACAAATTTTCCCTATGAAAATCACAAGAAATCTTACCTCTTTTCCACAAAAAGAAAAGGAAGAAGTCTCTTCAAATCTCTATGCAAAATCTGAAATAAATCTAAGAAGATTTTTGGATGTCGAAATGATTGAAGCAAAGAGATTAATATAGATTTTGAATCTTGACTCAATCCTCTAAAAATGAATGTATTTTAGAGTCAAGATTCATTGCTTGCCAACTGTTGAATGATAAAAGAATAAAATACATAAAAATAGAAACCATTTTGAAGCATTCAAACCTAAAAAACATTTCAAGAGATTGCAAGTGTATATACAATAAAAAATGACGTCTAGAGCATCAAAAAGCATGTTTAATGGATGCAAACAAGCTGGAATAAAATGTTTTTACATTTCCAAACCTTCTTGACACCCAATGTTGAGATTGCAAGAAAACATCTACTCTCAATGGGCCATTTTTGGCTAAAATGTGCCCTAGGACGAGTTGTTTTTGATGAAGAATATATGCAAAACAACGTGTTTTTTGTTCATAAATCATCGACCAAGGAAGGAAAGCCCAAACACATGCGATAATATTTAAAACTATGTTTTTAGAATGTAAAAACACATGCATTTGATCTCCCAAATGACCGCCTAGCTCAAACACTCAAGGAAAGCAAGCAAAAACATATTTTTCAAGTTGAAAAGCATGTGCTTTTCCTCCCAAAATCATCGTCCTTAGCCTTTTGATGAAAAACATAGCCTTGGGTGAGTAAAGACAGGTTTTTAAAATGAAATAATACATGCTTGTGGCTTCTTTATCTCAAATGCATGTTATAATGTTCACTAACTGGCTTTTTAGAGTAGAAAATACATGCTTTTCATCTCAAAATTGCCACCCTTGTACTTTTAAAAGAAAAACATAAGGTTAAAACATACTAACATGTTTTTTAGAAGTGAAAACGCATGCTTTTTGACTCAAAAAAGCCACCTTTATGTTTTTAAGTCATTACTCAAGTCAAAACAGATAATGAGGTGCTTTTTAAAGGCAATAACATATGTTATTTGTTTGAAAAAAGCCACTTTTTCTTTTAAGTCATTAATAATGGGCTTTCAAAATGTAATAACATATGTTATTGGGTTAAAATTCCCCACTATAAAGCCTTTTAATTTAAAAGGTTTATAATAACAAGCTTTTTATATGCAAACACATTTTAAAAACCCACTTACACATGTTAAGTTACATGTTTTTAATTTAAAACATGCATTTGCATTTAAAAAGTCCACTTTTGTGCATTTGGGACTTAGAATCCATTGATAGTAGGTTTTAGAAAGTGATTTGCATGTGGATGATATGAAATGTGTAATAAAAACCCCATCTTTATGTATTTAAAGTGTCTCATGTAATTATTTTTAATATGTAACTATAGTTTTCAATAAAGTTACATGAAAATAGACTAGGAAAAACTATTTTCATTAAAACATTAAAAACTATGGTCAAATCAACTCAAAATGAGCTAAAATTTGAAAATGGGGGTCAAAATCCACTTTACATATTTAATAATTTTATTTTGTGCAATTACCAATAAAAACTCCACTTTTGGAGGATTTTTTAATAAGACGTGTTGTTAGTCTGAAAAACCCCCCACCTTTTCTTTTATAACTTGAACTAGACAATTCTATTTGAGGCCTAAGATAGCTCAAAACAAACATAATTCTAAGGGCTATAACATAAGGGAAAAACAAGATTATAAACTATTTACGAGAGAGGGAAAAATGAAGAATAAACTTGATGATAGCCAAAAATCAAGTGCTTGCAGTCAAAGAAGAAAAACTCATTCTAAAAAGCATTTAGGGGGATTAACTTGACATAAACCTTAAAAAAGAATGCATAAATAACTCTACAGAAAGTACAATTCAAGGATGATGAACTTCCTTCATGACACCTTATTAATGTGTTGAAACATAGAGGATGCACCTACGAATCCATGAGAAAATTGCGTAGGGATGCCATAAAATTGTGATGTCAAAACTGAGGACAACAAGGACTTTTCCCTCAAGGCCTTGGAAATACATGCCCTTACCCGTCTTGTGAGGAATTACTCCACCTCTCCCTATACAAACCTCCTATCCTCACGAGGGAATTAAAAAAAGACTATGGACTAGGCCATTGATTATACTAGTCTTTCATGTATTACAAATGTATATGCATATAAGTGAAATCAAGCATGATTGTCATATAAATCTTAACTCCAGTATTATGCATTTATTTCAAGATCACAATATATGTATTCCAAATTGTCATGTTTTCTATTTCTTATTTAATCTCATCTGCCCCCTTTCCTCAAATGAACCTTCTTCCCTTTATATCTACACTTCTTATTTAAATAAGATCTATACAAGTCTTATTTAAGTCATATCTATACTTTTGATTCCTCCTCTTTTGATTACAGAACAAATACTCATTTCCTTTTTATTTCCTTCATCCTTTTTGGATGCCCAATTCAAATTAATCCTTGTCCCTTTTATATCTTCCCATATGAGGGAGGTCACACCTCTTCATCATGATTGCCTTTTGGCAAGAGTCACAACCCTTCATAATTGTCCCTATTTAGAAGAGTCACAAACCTTCACAATCACAACTCTTTGAAATAATTACAACCCTTCATCATATATTGCTTCCTTTTGAAAGAGTCACTTCGTTATTTTCTTCATATTCACTTCTTCTATCAATCCTCCTTTAACTTCTATGCTCCCCTCTTCTTCCCTCCTCCATATCCCTTTCAAATGAACTCTCCTCCCTTTCATATCGTATTTTGAGGGAGTCACAACTCTTCATTACATATCTCTTGACCTTTCATTAAATTTAGTTAATTTATAATTTACTATATTTTATTATTTATTTATTTTTATTTTTAAAATAAAAGTGGCAAACAGTAGTAATTTTTTTATTTATTAGTTCTAAGAAAGTTACATAAAATCCGGTTTAGGAGAGCACAACGATAGGAACGAACCGAGAAGAAAACCTCTGGTTGTAGCTCTATTTGATTACAATAAACTAGCACAAAGCGCAATGTAATACCCAATTGTCTTCTACCATTTATGTTTGTAATGCCAAATACTATTAGGCCCTTTTATTGCATGTGTTAGATTCTCAGATGGATTTGATGATGTTTTGACGTTATGACAATGTCTATTCATGATGCAAAACATTGATACTTTGATTATTTGATGTATATCATATTGTTAGTTAGATGATGATGATTATTTGCATATTATGATGTTATGTACCTTTATGGTTTTACTAACCTACTAAACTCATATTTGCATTTACATGGATTATGTGTATGCTTTATATTTCTATTTGATGTGCTTGTATGGTGAGGGACAAAGTCGCAGTTACTTTCTTGTGAGATCCACATGATATGTTGATCCCTACCATTGCCTATTTTTTATATACGTTTGTACATGTTTGACTTTGTGATGCAGGTTTGTAGGTACCGACATCATCTTCCCTAAATTGGTAGGAGTGAGCGTGCCATTACACATCTCAACGGTAAAAGAGAGGAGGTAAAATTCAAGCCTAAACCTTATCCAAAACCTATATTTTGTCTGAAGAGTGGACAAGTATCTGATTGACTACCCTATTCAAATTCGTCAGTGTGATGTGAATTCACAAACCCTATTGACTTTTCTTATGTTTGTTGCATTGTGATTGGTCAAATTTCCGTATGCATGCTTTCATTTAGGTCGATGTTGCATTTTGTCATAATGTAGATAAATGGTTTAGTTAAGGGATTAATTAAGGTAATTATAAAGGTTAAATAATTATACCTTTTAGTATGTTGAAATATTAATATATGGCTATTTAATTATTAAATATTAATTAAATGCCTATATTTATTAAATAATTTAATTATAAAGCTAAAAAATAATAATTAAATATTTAATTAATATTAAATAAAAAATTAATATTAATTATGTGGTGATTTAATGATTATATGCCTCTAATGATTATAAGGAAAGAATAGAGTTATGGAAATGGACTTATCAACTAGAGGATGTTCCCTGGATCCTTGGAGGAGATTTTAACATGCCAATGAACTCTTAGGACAAGTTGGGGGGTAATAGATTGGATTGGAAGTGCAGTGAATAATTCTTTTAGAGCAAGATGATCTAGGAAAACACATACTTCTTGACCCACTTAGTGGTTGCAAAGATGACCACAAAGACATTTGGTATACGTGGTGCAATTTTAAGAAGCGAGGCAAAAGGATATATTCTAGGTTGGACAAATTTTATTTTAATCATGGTTTCTTCAACTGCCAGAAAGATGATGCTAGTGGGTGAACCCAAAATAGTGAGTTACACTTTTTTGCTTGAACGGACACTGAACTCTACATTTAAAAAAAAACACTTTCAAATGCTTATTGTCGCTAAACCTTTACAAATCAGAAGATGAAGTAAATTAGAGTCTTTTAGGTTTTTTTTGTCTAGATTCTAAATATATTTTTTAAATTTTTTTTGGAATTGATTTGAATCAATTTTTCTTTCTTCCATGAAAAGTGTTATGTTGCGGAAAACATCATTTTCAAAGAATGACACTATTTTCGTAAAGCATACCTTTTTTTTCTAAAATAGATATCATTGTGGCTCTTTCGAATTTCATTTTGTAACATCCATATCTAAAACCTAGAATTGGTTTCATGAATTAATCACTAGTATTTCATATTTGATTAATGTTTAAAGTTGACTAAATCGTAATTTTGAGATACAATGTTTTCGTAACTTGTAACTTGTCTACTTGTCCAATTTCAAAAAAAATTTTGATAGAAAGAAGACTTCAATACTAGGGGCATTGTTATTTTTCTAATTTTTTTTTTCTCTTTTTTACTATTTTTCATTGAATGTCGAACATAGAGGTTTATATTTGGTAAGAAACCTATATTTGATTGCGTAAAAAAACATGTACATAATCAACTCAAAATTTATCAAATTTGTAACCATTAGAAAGCTCATTCCGAGTACTAGTGCCATGCAAAAAGGTGTATCTTTAATGTTCCATTTGTGCCCTGTAGTTGAGCCCTAAAGCCATGAAATCTTTAGAAATTTGTTGGCCTTTGCAAAATGGGTGTAATTTGGAAGTTTCGATAGAAAGTACTTTCGATCGAAACTAATAGGTTTTGATTGAAAGTACTTGAGTTTCTTTGTGTGGTTAATGTCTCAACTCAAGTACTTTCGACTGAAAGTAGTAATCGACTTTTGATGGAAACTTGGGTCGACCAATTTAGTGATTTTTTAGGCTAGTAACGATCTCATATAAATAAACATTTTTTTGCCTTATTTTGTAAATTTGAAAGTTGCAGTATAATTAACATTTTGGAGAAGGAAGACATTTGGAAGTGTATTTTTTTGAATTTTAGTGGAGCCATTTTGTGAGGGAAAGCCATGGGAAATAGAAAGAGAAGGGTAATTAAGACTACACAAAATTATTCACTTGAGACCGAACAAAGACTATGTGAAGAATCACTGGCAAGATATTATCATAGGAAACAAGCTCTCTCTCTCTCTCTCTCTGTCCCTATTTCTTATGTGGATGGTTAGGACTTATCTCAATGAAACATGTATGCATGATATTATAATACTAAATAAGACCAATTGAGACGTAATATGAGTAATAAGACCTAATAGGACCCCTTAAGACCTAACATGAGTAATACGACCTATATGACCTAATAATTAATAACACCTAATAAGATCCTTAACACCTAATAGGATCACTTAAGACCTAATAGGACCCCTTAAGACCAAATAAGACTAATAGGACCTATTAAGACCAATTAAGACCTAACATGTCTAATAAGACCTAATAGGGCCTCTTAAGACCTAACATGGGTAATAAGACCTACTAGGACCCCTTAAGACCAATTAAGACCTAACATGTGACTAATAAGACCTGATAGGACCTACAAGACCTAATAAGACCTAATAGGAAATTAATAAGACCTTAAACCTGACTAATAAGACCTAATAAGACTTATTAAGATCAATTAGGACCAATTAAGACCTAATAGGACCTAAGAATACCTAATAAGACGTAATACGATCCTTAAGATGTAATAGGACCACTTATGACCTAATAGGACCACTTAAGACCTAATGGGACTAATAGGACCTATTAAGATCAATTAAGACCTAACATGACCAACAAGACCTAATAAGACCTATTAAGACCAATTAAGACCAAATAAAACCAATTAAGACCTATTAGAACCTATTAAGACTAATTAAGACCAACTAAGACCTATTAAGACTAATTAAGACCTAATAGCACCTATTAAGACCAATTAAGACCTAACATGTCTAATAAGACCTAATAGGATCTCTTAAGACCCAACATGAGTACTTTAAGACCTAATAGGATCCCTTAAGACCAATTAAGACCCAATAAGACCTAATATGACTAATAAGAGCTCTAATAGGACCTAACTTGATTAATAAGACCTAAAACCTAGTAATAAGACCTAATATGACTAATAAGAGCTCTAATAGGACCTAACTTGATTAATAAGACCTAAAACCTAGTAATAAGACCTAATAGGACCGTTAAGACCTAAAATTGTAACATGGTGGAGATTTTCTTGAAAAGGTATAATAAATTGTTAATTATGAAGTAGTAAAAATAAATGATAATTTTTAGTATATAAATTAGAAGTGATGGAGAAAAGTTTTAAAAATATCTATCAAGATAAATAATATAGCTTCATTTCATTTAATATATTCTAATTAATTTTATAATAGCATAATTTATATTTTTAGAGTTATTTTATTTTTATATTATCAGAGGCATTTAGTCATTTTAGCTAATCTTTACTAAAATATTATATATTTTATAGTATTTTTAATGAACATTTATTTGTGTGCATAATAATCGGTCATATTTAATTTATTTGTACAGTAATTGATCAAATAATATTATGTAATGTAATTTATCCAATAATATTATAAGATATAAATACAATATAAAATCTATTCACAATATAATAGTGTAATTGAAATAATATTGTGTAGGTCAAAACATTAGTTTGATGTTAACAAATATTATTTGCAAGTCATGGAAAACAAGACAATACCTGGTGTGGTTACTACCATTTGAAGTGGTTCGCTAGAGAATAATATAAGTCAATTAAAAACAAATGACATAGTTGAATCAAAAGTTGGGTTAACATCTATGGATTGGTTGGGATTTTATCAGATTAGTGTTGAAATATTCTCAAAAAATATTCTTACAAATTGTCAAAAGACAATTCAAGAAGCTATCCAATTGATTCAAGATGCACATGATGTGCAAAAGTATGAAGTTGAAATGGTGGGTGAAATTGTACAAAAATAGCATGCAAGATGTGGGCATTAGAGGTGTACCATAATTTTCTCCAAGAACTAAAATATTTCAAATATTATCAAGAGAATTGGTGTTGCATTGGAGGAAAATTTATGGACCATTTGGGTGACATATGGAAGAAGAACTCTAGCTAGATTAGTATGAATTTCTAATTTTTCATATAAAATGACATATTGATGAATGCTCATCTCTTTTTGTGCTTGCAATCAAGCTTGGTATATTATGAATATTATATCAGATAATATACTTTATGTAACAAGCATGGTGTTAAAATACTTATTCGATATCTATTGCACATTGTTCATAGTTCCATTGTACATGTTTTTCTTTATAATAATAGTCTTATTGAATATTCCTTGGTGTGATATTTGTGTATTGTTATTGTGAACAATATATAAAATAATTCTCAATGTGCTTGAGTTGTATATTTCCTTCTATCAAACCTATGTCAAAGACAGTTAACAAGAACAAATGTAAGAGTATATAAATGTTTCTTTTGATGTATGGATATGCACACTTCATTTATTTCAACACTACTTTTACCAGTTATATTAAATTGGTTTGTGTACATTTCTTGTATTTCTCTTCTCTTGTCACAAGTAGTTATTTGGCTTTCCATATTGAAAATGAAAAACATGGATTGCTACCCCAAGAAGAGTCAAGATGATGCTCGACTAATAAATCCTCAAAAATTGCAAAGCCAAAAAGAAGTTGAAACATACTATGCATGCCATAAAGAGGAAATAGTTTCTTGTAGATGTGCAAGGAAACTAGAAAACAAAACCAAACTATTCTACAACAAAAAAAAGCATCGAGACTACAAAATGGTATAGAAGAGAAAGTTATCATGCTCGACATCAAGACAAGACACATGCACAAAATGATGTCACAAAATCAGATCGTGAAATGTTCCAAGATAAAAATAGTTCAACAAAACATCAAATAGACCAATGGTATTAAAAAAAATTCTAACTTCATGAGAATATGAAAAATATTTAGACAAAGAATAGATGCCTTGGCTAAGCTACAAATTTGTGTTTTTGCAAGGAATGTTACTTGGGCATCCTTCTTCATTTGTCAAATACTCAAACAAGTTACAAAAGGTGATTCAATGAGAAAAAAATCCATTGGTTTTCATTAGTCAACAATATGGACCGAGGAGAGCAACCCATTGTATTGAAAATATTGATCCAGATAGAAAAAATGCTAATTGCCAAAGAAAACCTAGTATTGCAAGTAACCCATACTCTTGGAGGGCAATACAAATGATAGTTGTCACATGATCAGATTTGTACATGACATAAAAACCATTGCAAATTTACTTCCATGTAGAATAGAAGAGAAAGATAAACTGATAGTTCAAAGATTGTAGGGGGACATTATTATGATTTTTCTGTGAGTAGAAATCACATTAAACTGTATTGGAAAGGAAAGTCAAATATGAACCATATTATAACGATGTTTCCATAAGCATTGAACGCTTTCTAGAAATCTCTAAAACAAGATGTGACATTTCGAGCATGCTTCACAATATTGAAATTGATGAAGAGACAATATTACCAAATAAGACACTATTATTACCAAATAATGAAATGCATGATGAAGGCCAAATTGAAAGAAACATAGCTTATAATTCATCATTTATGGGGAGATTTCCAAGTAGACACCAGTCACTATAGACTATTAAGGAAACACTAGACCTTGAGGATGCCACAAATGATATTTATTAATTGGGCTAAAATAGACCCGTCTCCAATAAATGAATACAATACTAAGAGATTGCTTGATATAGCATTTTCAACTCTCTAGTCAAATGGATTTGCACTAAAAATGCAACCATGACTTATAGAAGTGAAAATGCATGATTATGTGTTAACACTTGATGAGATTTCATGACCACAAGTTTTGAAGGAATCCAAGGTTTCAATATTTTATCTACAATATGATGATGTGACATTGTAGTCAAACACTGCCAACAATCTTCATTAAAAAAATGTGGAAGAAAACATATTATGCATCATTGGGGTCCTTCATGCACACCTAAAGGATCTTCTCAACATAATAAGCTCAAGAGGTTAAGCACTTTATATCATCCATCAAGGGTATGAGACGATATTGGAGAAAGTGTCATGGTGAGTTGAAAAACATGATCAATCAAATAGGATCTTCTACTCTATTATTCACATTAAGTCCAATAGACATGAAGTGGTCATATATTTAATTTTTTCTCAAATGGCATGTTTGTACAATTCCAATCAAACTGTTATGTCTTAAATTGGATGCACTTCAATTTATGGCCTTTTAGCTCCTCTTTAGTGTGTTTGCATTGCACAATTGTACTTGGAGCACACACTTTCCTCTTTCTTTCTCTCCCTCCTAGGTGAAATTGAGGTAGGACCTAACACTTCCTCCTTGATTTCCCTTTCTCTCACTCATAGGATGAGGTAGGATCTAATTTATATGCATCCTCCTCTTTCTAGGCCCCATTTTCCCAAATCTATCCTCGATTTATCAGTCCTGATACACATCACACTTGGATCCTCTGCAGTTATGGGAGCTTGGGTTACAAACCCATGACTCTGGCCTCCTGGGTAATAGGTCAACCTAGTCGACCTATTCTAGAACAGGTCAACCAAGTTGACCTATTCCCTAGTGGTTGGAAAGTGTTGGGCCCAGTCCTATTTCAAAGTTTCATTATTTCCTACTCACTGCAGTTGGCTCTCGTGGGGGTAATTTTGGAAATTCACTATAAAAAGATATCCAATGTCTCATTTTCCTCATGATGGAGGATGATAGAATCAAGGTACAAGCATGAATAGACACCCCAATCTGACATAGAGAAATCGCAACGTGGAAGCTAAGGGCTGAATCTAATTCTTTCATTGTAAAGTGAGGTCTTCATTTACATTTCTTCAATCAAGCATTCAAGAATTACATGACATCATGGAGATGCAAGGGGATCATGAAGATGGTTAGAGTACTTTAGCCTTGGGGTCTTGGTATGCTTTATGTGCTATATTAAGATCTAATCTTTGTCTCTTCATATTTTGCACACATTTATATTTACAAGCACACTTACATGCTAGGGTTTCACTCATAGAGTAGATTCTTATAATTTTCTAGCTCTTTTACATTCTAGATCTAAAATCTAGGATTTACAAGAACTACATACACACACAAAATATTTTCTAACAACTACTCATGGAGGTGTAAATCACCAAAATAGGGGGTTGACAAAGGAAAAACCATTTATAGCCACCCACACACACCAATTTTCTAACAAATTTGCAAGTTATCAATTTCATGACCATAGATCTGGAATCTACTCCTCAAGACCTTTCCGAAGAAGTTAGGTCGACTCTTGGGAACACAGTGACTTCACAAATTTTTTTTCAAAACATGTTGCACTGGGTTGACCTGTTCCTGGAGGTCTAAGAAAAACAACATTTTATAGGTTTTCTATTGTGATTGTAAATCCGTAGTCACAAGTCCTCCCACGGTCTTAGATCTACAATTTTTAGAGCAAAAAGCTATATTCCACTGTATATTTCAAGGTAAGTACCTTATCATTTGTTTCATCTGTTAGAATAGATCTATTTTTTTATCTTAATTGGGCTGATTACATATACCTGGTTCCTAGACTCATCTTACATTTTTTTCTTAGTAAGTTAGTTCAATCTTGTCATTTTCATTATATATCTATAATCAAATTACATTGCATGAAACATGTCTTTTTAGTGTACGTCCTTGATATAACTTGGGTTTAGCATGGGAATCCCTTATCACCTTTGGGTTTTGCTAATCTAACCTAGGTTGTATTGAGAGTTATGCTCGGAAGCCCCTCTTTCTCTTGTATTCAATGGCTTAGGGAGAAATTGTTAAATTTGATATACCTAGCTTTTACTATTAGAATCATTGATGTCATTTTCCCCTTGAACATTTTTTTGAACCTGACATTCACCCTCCTTGTTTTATCTTGGTAGTTAGATATTTCTTTTACATGAATTTCATTTATAAACATAAAAAATAAAAAATAAAAAATAAAAATAAATCTTGCTTTGTTAGGATTTGCATTTCATTTCATTGTGAGTAGCTTGTTTTATTTTTAAGATGCATGATTTATTTTATGAGTACTTTGATGATACATTTATTAGTGAACCTCGTGAGGTGTCTAGTAGTGAAGTGTCAGATGTAACGAATGAGATCTTGAATCCATTTCTTCTTCATCTTCCTCTACATCTCTCCAACCTGACCTTTATGATAGGTTTTTATCATGGCTTCCTTTGTGTGAGACTGTTTACAGCGTTGAGCCTATTAAACCGGTTCTATTTTCTAAGCCATTTATAACTCTCAAAGGATGTCCTCCTCAACAACCACTCATTACTCTTAAGGGTTGTCCTAAAAAAAGAGAGCCTCTTATAGTTATTAAAGGAAAGCTCGATTATACTTTGGTTGAGCATTCCTATCAAACATGGGATAATCCCCAAACTAATATTCCGGTTGTTCCTACTTCTCTTCCACCTCCTCAACTGGTGCTTCCCCAAGAACTTCATTTTCCTGGTTCCTTTGGAAGGGAGTATGCTCTTGTTGAGAAGCTACGTGCTACTCCTACTAAGATCTCCCTATGGGAACTTCTTCAAACTTATCCAACTTATCACAAGGCTTTACAAAATGCTTTGTCTACTCTTCATGTCTTGCCACCTAATCAAGACAATATCAATTCATTTTGGAGTGTATGCATGCCATATCCACTCCTCAAATTGTTTTCACTCAAGAATATTTCCCTCTGAAGTAAGTGCAAAACCAATATGATGCTCTTATGGTTTTTATTCTTATTAATGGGAATCTCATTCGTAGAACTTTGATTGATAATGGATCGGGTTTGAATGTGCGTAGTTTAGAAATGTTGAAGGCTATTAAGTCTGATATGTCCACTTTTAAATCTAATAACATTCTTATTCATGGATTTGATAACATTTCTAAGAAGACTTTGGGAATCATAACTTTACCTATCAAAGTTCGTATGGTCATCCTAGATACCTCGATTCATGTGATGCTCGGACCCCTCAATTAAAACCTTCTTCTAGGAAGACCATGGTTGCAAAACATGCATGCTAGTCTCTCCATTATTCATCAAAAAGTTAAATTCATTTTAAAAAATTGTGTTTTACACTCTTCATGCAGATGATAAACCTAATAGTTGTTTAAACACCGAATCAGCTAAAGACTCAGAACCTAGTGAGGAAAAAAAGAAACTAAAGATGAAGATGGAACTCAATATAATGAAGGAACCTTGTCTTCTACTTTTCCTGAGATGATTGGGGCACTTTATATTTTACTCCCACCTTCATTGGAGAGTATTGAGTTTTTTATCTTTCTTCCATGAAACCTCAAGAAAAAACTAAAACTAAAAAAGTTGTTTCCACTTCTCTTTAGGGAGAGTTGAGTAATAACTTTGTTACTACATTAGCTAATGAGACCATTGAAACTATTAAACTTAATTGTTATGACATAGTGACCTACGAGGCTCCCTTAACTCTTTCAAATATGCCTGCTCATTATTATTATGTTTATCATTTTCT
This sequence comes from Chamaecyparis obtusa, assembly GCA_027943335.1. Lineage (NCBI taxonomy): Eukaryota > Viridiplantae > Streptophyta > Pinopsida > Cupressales > Cupressaceae > Chamaecyparis > Chamaecyparis obtusa. The sequence continues at coordinate 2,922 of BSBK01010209.1, read as the reverse complement.
CACTGAACATGGTTTTAATGGTCAAGGCTGTGGGAGGTTTGAACAAGGAATACATGTTCCCCTAACAAATTATGGTTGTGAACACACATGTGGGTTAGGATTTAATCCTTATAAACAGCCTTTCTTTTTGAATGTTAATCACATTTGTAGTGGTCCACTGAAATTAACCAACGGACATCTTCTCACATTTGATTAGAAGCCATCTTTGGACATCTTTTCCTCTGATGATGCTATCACAAAATTCATAGGAGTGTATGAGGATTTACCTTCTTTGAATCCTAATATAATAAAACCATACTACTTAAACACTAACAGATATTTGGGGAAGTGAGTGAATCTAAACAATATCTTGATCTCTCCCACCTATTGAAGATACTAAGAAAATAAATATCTTAATCAGTGATACGATGGATGTGAAAATTAATTCTAATAATCCCAAGAAGGTTATCAAGATTGGAAAATGTCTAGATAAGAGTGAACGTAAACAACTTATTGATCTTCTCTTTGAATTCTCAGATATTTTTGCTTGGATGTATTCAGACATGCTTGACATTGATCTTAAGATCGTCACTCATAATATTGTTCTTGCACCTAACGCTAAGCCAGTGAAGCAAAAGATTTGCAAAATGAATCCTAGTATTTCTCTTCTTGTTAAGGCTGAAATAGAGAAAATCTTGGATGTTGGTTTCATACGTCCTATAGATTATTCCCCTTGGATTTTGAATATCGTGGTTGTCTTGAAGGGTGAGAATAAGATAAGGATGTGCACTAATTTTTAGGATTTAAATAAGGCTTATTTGAAAGATTATTTCCCCCTTCCTAAAATTGATATGATCGTGGATTGTACAATGGGCCATGCATTATTATCTTTCATGGGTGGATTTTCAGGATATAATCAAATTTTTATTCCTCCTTATGATCAATATAAGACTGCCTTCATTACTCGTTGGGTAATATTTTTTTGGCTTGTCATTCCTTTTGGGTTAAGGAATGCATGCACTACTTATCAATGCACTATGCCATTGATCTTTCATGATTACATTCATAAGATCCTTGAAGATTATGTGGATGATATTATAGCTAAATCTGTCATGTTCCTACACTTAGACAAATCTTTGAAAGGATACGTAAATAAAAAATGCATTTGAATCCACGAAAGTGTGCCTTTGGGGTTGATGGTGGAAAGCTCCTAAGATTCATTATCTCTAGTAGAGGCATCAAAATCAATATTAAAAATACTGACGCTATCATTAACATGCCTCCTCCTCAAAATGTTTTGCAACTTCATAGCTTACAATGGAAGATACATGCTATTCATAGATTTGTTTCTCATTTAGTAGATCATACTATCCCTTTTATTCCTTTCTTAAGAAGGATACCACCTTCTCTTGGAATGAGGACTATAAGCTTTCGTTTCAACAATTCAAGACTTAACTCCCTTATCCTCCTATTTTACAACCGGCTCAACCAAATAAGTCATTCCTTCTTTACACCACCGCTTCTTCGAAAGAGTTAAATGTCATCTTGGTTCAACATGATAAAGAAAATAAGGAATGTCCTTTGTATTATATCAGTCGTACCTTGATTGATTATGAGACATGTTATACGACAATTGAAAAATAATGTCTTGCTTTAGTTTTTTCTTGTCAAAAACTTAGACATTATCTCCTTAATCCAGAGGATGATGTTTATGTGAAATTTGATCCTTTGAAACATCTCTTTTCAAAAACTAACTTATCTGGATGTCTTTCTAAATGGGTCACACTTCTAACAGAATTTGATTTAAATTTTATCTCTCACAAATCTATTAAAGGGAAAGCCTTAACTAACCACCTAGCTGAGGCTCCTTCACCCCTTTCTACAACATAACAAATAGAATTACTCGATGAGGTTTTCTTACCTATTGAAGTAGATGATACTTGGTAATTATACTTTGATGGATCTAAATATCAAACTGGGTCTGGCGTAGGTGTTATACTAATACCTCCATCTAAGAAACCTATCCCTTTATCCTATAAGCTCAATTTTTTTTGTACTAATAACATCGCTGAGTATGAAGCCTAATCACAGGATTAAGGGTGGATTTGTCTCTACAAATTAAACATGTTAAAATATTGTGTGATTCACAATTAATTATGCTACAAATTAATGGTACCTATCAAGCAAAGAATGATCAATCAACCAAGTATCATGATCTTTCTATAGGATCTCTTGGAAATTTTTCTTCTTCCTCCATTTAGACATTACTATAGAAAGATAATAGGCACACAAATGCTATGGTTAGTGCGACATCTTTAATCTCTCTAGATGATGAAGTAGCGAATTTCCAGTTTTCCAAACTCTGTCTAGTCCTGGTATCTCTGAGGATCCTCCATTAGATACAGTTTGTCTCAATATGCATCTTGATGAATGGTATTCACATATCTATAATTACTTAAAATATGGTTCATTGGCATGGGTCAAAAACTAGGAACTATAGAAATAGAATCTGAAAGCTCGCAGCTCGTTATATCATTATTGCGGATGTTCTCTATAAGCATTCCTACAATGGCCTTTTTATTAGATGCCTTGGTAAAAGTGAAATTCTTGTGGTTTTACAAGAAGCTCATGTTGGATCCTATGGAGGACATTTCAGTGGAAAGTCATTAGTTAATAAACTCCTTCGCATGGGGTACTATTGGAAAACTATGGAACATGACTCATTTGTTTTTTGTCAAAAAGTGCCCTTAGTGTCAGCATCATAAAAATATGATTCATGCTCTTTCTTACGCATTACGTCACAAGTGCCTCCCTTGACCCTTTAGTGTTTGGTGCCTAGATCTCATTGGAAATATATATCCCCCTTCTTCTCAAGGACACACATATATTCTTACAACCACCGACTATTTTACTAAGTGGGTTGAAGTTGTCCGTCTTCGTTCA
>BSBK01010208.1:0-100000 GCA_027943335.1 Chamaecyparis obtusa | reverse complement strand
AGGTATGGGAGGCATAGGCAAAAGACCATGGTTAAGATCCATCTAAGGCATGCTTAACTCAAAAATCATGAGATGTTAATAGGCTTGATATGAGTGAAAAAGGTTATCAGGTTGAGAAGAACATGAATTAGGTAATGAAGGCCAAAAGAAGTCAAGGATAGCACAATCCCTAGGCCTAGAAGGTTGATATACACTATGATTAATTGTCTTCACTTCTTCATCATGAATTAATTTAATGTACTTATGGATAGGAGAAGCAATGGCATGCATGGAATTCAACCAAGGAAAACCAATCTTAACTTGAAATTGATCATAAGTAGGGACAACAATGAAGGTAGCGTCCACAACTATACCACAAAGTTCAACAAGAAAGTTAATAGAACCAAATGATGAATAGAGAAAACCATTGCAAGTTTGGATCCACACATTAGATGTATCATAACAATCACATTGTAAGTTCTTCATAAAAAGGTTTTCTTCAATAATGACATTGACTAAGGATGTAGGATCAACAAGACAACCATGCATAGCTATCTTATAAATCCTAGCATGAATGTAGAGGGGACCATTAGGATCTTTAATAGTCTCAGAATCATCAAAGGTGATCAAGAGTTCCCTAGGTCTTTTATTCTGAGGTTGTTGTCAAGGTTTAGGTTGAGGTTTTGATTTAGGCTTAGGTTGAGGTTGAGATTGAGGCTAGGGTGGAGATACATGTTGAGACAAAATAACATGCTCCACATGGTTAACAATATGATTGAGATCGTCCATCTTTCAATCATAAACAATATCCACCGAAGATGGCTGAACAATAGTATTAGTATCATGTGAAGGAAAAGGATTTGTATAGATTTCAAGGTTTTGATTAGAAGGAGAGATATATTTTTTCCCACTACCATCAAAATTATCAACACATAAAGCATTAGAATCAATTAAGTCTTGAACCTTATGTTTTATAGAATAATACTTCTCAATATCATGGCCATTCTCACGATGGTATTGACAAAAGGCTTTGGGATCAAAGGATTTGGATGCCATCGTAGAAGGTAAAAGAGGTCAAATAGGAGGCAAAGTAATCATATTAGTATTCAACAATTTACTCATAACAGAATGTAAAGATTTAGAAAGAGGAGTAAACGTACAATTCAGATGAAAAGAAGTGAATGCAGAAGTGGCATTGTTGGATGCAATAGCAACTTGATCAACAACTATATTTTCTTGCTTATTTATCTTGACATAGTTGTTAGGTTTTTAAAACTTGTTAGGATTAGGAGTAGCATCACTCTTATCAACTGGAATAGGAGCCATTGGAGTGTTGCTCTCAAATTGACTAACTTGTAATTAATAATGATGAAGCACTGCACAAAGTTGTTGAAAAGAGGTAAATTTAGTAAGCAGAATCTTATCTCTAATATCCTTTTGTAAATTTGAAATAAACATACATTGAATATCAATATCAGGAATAGGATAAGAAATTCGAGCATACACATGCTTAAATCTAACAAAAAATTTAGTCAATTTTTCTTTAGTATTTTGTTTACAATGCATCAAATTAGTTAAGGGCACTTGTAGACCAATCTTGTTTTGGAACTGTTGGATAAAGGTGTTGGCAAATAGTTGTTCTCTTGGATTTAACTCTTTATTTTCCCAAAATCTCTTAAGAAACAATGTGAATATGAATAGTTGGAAAGTCGTTAACTATTCAACTAACTTTTCTCTAAATTTTAATAGGTACAGCTCCCTCATGTAAAAGATATGGAAAAAATTTTGTTTTCTCTAAATCCTAATGGGCTATGTTCTTGACCAGAGAACATAAGAGGTAACCAAACTAGCCCTCAGCAAGGAACTAATCTAGGCAATGATTTTGATCCTAAACTCTAACCAACTTTCTGATTTCATAGTACTTATGAATTCATGCTGGTGGTGATGCAACAATGAATCCTACTTGAACTAAAGGAAATGTAGTGAAACAACAAAGATGAATCTAATCTAAAACATGACACATCAGTATTTTCCCCAATCTCCAAGTAATGTTTCAATTAATGTCAATTAGTTGTGCTTAAAAATAGAAACAGAGCTTCGTCAATTCCCTAATTTCAATCCAGCTTAAGGAAAACATTTAGATTCACAAAAGCATGGAATAGTAAATAAATGGCACAAAACACATTCTAGATTGACTCTACAATAAGATGTATTTCACACCAAAATTCAGCTGACCTTTTCATTGATTTTCAAAGTGTTACATATAGGCTTCAAGAATTGAGCCGTTACAAAATCTACCAAATCGATTCATATTCTACAAAAGTCGATAAATGACAAGTGGCCATTTACCGATTATACAATATATATCAAAAAGAAAAGGGGAAAATTATTTTCTCTTTTCCAGTCTCTTCCCCTTCTCCAACTTAGCCTTATGAGTTTTAGCAGCTGCAAGAACCAGAATTAACCTTTCAAAATCAGGAATATGAATATTTTTAAATCTTATGAGCCACCGGGAATGATCTTTCTCTATGTGCTTTTCCGCATGTATTTAGGGTTGCATCTTCTCCATGGCTTTGTATATACATCTACCGAGTTGGTAAAGATCAAGTATTATATCAAGATGATACCCAAATGACTCTGCAAGTTGATCCAAGTAGTCAGAGAATGACTTCTACATATTGGTTATACCAATAGGGATCTTTCAATCTCCGCTAGCTTGAGACTCGGAGTGAAGACCCGAAAAATATAAAAAGATTTTATTTTTCTCTTTGGTGACTTTTTCATCTGTTACCTTCATCTCTGCCTCTATCTTGATTATCATCTCCATTTTGAATTCTACCCCCTGGAGCCACTCGATCAGAGGTTCATCCCCTTTATGCAATAATTTGGCCTTAATTGCATCTTTAGTCTTCATTGCAACTAGCCAATGCAGTAGCACCATGCACTCTTCACATCTCAACCTTTCTATTGTGAGTGTCTACATATTTTCTTTGAGAGAATCCTTCTCTGCCTCTAACTTTAAAAGGACATTTCTAAGTTGTCCGATGGCTACTAGACCTTCAGACTTAAGTCTTTCGATCCACTTCCTGCCAATATGTTTGAAATTTCTATCTTCTTGCAAATTAAAAATTATTGCTTGATTCTCAGCTACAATGGGATCAACCTTTTTTGGAGCACTGGGTAGACTTTCCATAGGAGTGACCAACTACTTGATGAAGTTATTCATTTCTTTAATCTCCACCTTGAGCCGGGTCTTGGTAACTTTGAGTTCTTCGAGCTCTTCCTCAATCAAGATGTTAGTACTAGACTTCCACAAGTCTACTTTTTTATTATGGAAAGAAAGCCCCATATCCAATGACTAGAGTGAAAATTTTGAGGCAATAAGTTCTTCAATTCTATCATCATTTAGTAGTTTGGCTATTTCCATAGTTAGGTGTCCTATGTCTGGATCTCAACCAAGAGTGGTCACTTTCCTAGTCTTCTTAGCCTTGCTTATAGTTGAACCTAACTGTATCCCTTGTGAGAACATCTCACCACTAGGAGCACCTTGCTCAACCCTTTTTCTTTTCCACTTCAGAGTATTCTCAAGCCATGATTCCACTCTTGTAACTTTTTTTGTAGAAATTAAATCTTCAAAGAATAGTTTCCTGATAATAGGAGGGGAAGACTTTTTCTTGGAAGTGAAAGGATTAACCTATGGGGAAGAATTGCTCTTTTCCTTTCTAGGAGACCACAAGTTCTCTTCATCCACTTTAGTTTCCAACTACTATCATCATCCACAATTTGGACCTCCGGGGAGGTTCCTCCACTGGAGTGTCACCTTGTACTTTAATGGTTCCTCCTTGGGCTTGCTGCTCTGCTTTTTTGACTTTTGTTGGCTTATCAAAATTTTCAACTTCGACTTCCTCATTTGTGCCAATGACTAGAGATGAACCCACTCCATAAGTCTTCTCTAATGGGATCTCTTTTTTAGGTGGTTGATCATCTCCACCTACCAGTTGAGCTAGTCCTTTAGCTATGAATGAAGCTAGTAAAGAGGAGGATGCAAGAGTACTCACCGACTTGACTATAGGATTTTGCTAAGGGGAGGGCTTCCCAAACCTCTTTTTCCTTCCCATCATCCACTGAACCCACTTATCAGTTCTCTTGATGTTTTTAGCCATTAAGAGCTCCAAACTTTCTATAGCTTGGCCTTGAACTGGCTCTAAGCTCATAGGGAGAGGTTTCATCTGGTCTCTGTATGCATCATTGTACAAGTGTTCTCTATCATAAAAAATGCCTTCAACATTATTGTTGACATTGAATAGCTTAATTTTTTCAATGGTCAACCTGGAGTAAAACCTCTCTCAGCTTTCTAGCTCATCTTTGCAATTCGCCCAATAATATTCAATTTTGGGGATATGGTTAACCATAGTGCCAATTTGCAAATGATTTTTGGCATAGTTCATTGGATCAAATTATGGCCTCAATACTTCATACTTTTCTGACTTATATTTCTCTTGAATGTCTTCATCATATTCTTAGCATTTGATCTTGACACACAACTATATGCTCCACTGGTGACGGGGAACTCATATCCTTTCTTCTTAATACCCACACTGATCAGGTTCACTTGCAACATTTTTTGAATCACCTCCATGAGCACAATCATATCATTGAGGTACCTTGGTAGCTTCATGGGAAATTCATCAAAACCTACAAGACAAAGGTATGAGAAACTAGCAAATTGAATGAAGAAACTCCCAAATTGGGTGATGAATTCTATGGCCTCTAGTGAGAATCTTCATTCTAGGTACCCTTTTAATTCTCTACATAGCTTCATTGTAAAAAATTCATTAACTTTAATGAACTTAGCATAACTATTTTGTAACTTCAAATGAGGGAAGAATTCATAAACTTTCACATTATCTAGAAATTCTTCTAGCCTAGGGAGTCCTGGCCATATTTGTAGTGTAGCTAAAACATAGATCAAATATGAAGACATATAAATATATTTTGGTACTTGGTGAGGTTAAAAGCATTAGATAGATTTTCACTTACCACTTGAGCCCAGTCTATGTAATATTATAATGTTGTTCAGAAAATATTACCTGGAGCAAGAAGAAGTAGTGTTCTATGAAATTCAGTGCCTCACTTTCACCTCTTATCCTGTGAAGGAGCACCAGGATGTCAACAATCTCTACCTTCAGATCCATCCCAAAAAGTGTCTTTGGCACTTTTCCCTTTATGCTTCTAGGGTTCTGAAACCACAAGTTCATTATCTCTTTCCTCCACCTCATCTTCTTCTCATTGTATTCTAATATTATGACCGAGAAGGTCATGTTTGAAAATTCTGCTCGCTCTGGAATAGAGAGATAGTTCTACATAGACTCTCTATTGATAGAGATGAGTACTATTTCATTTGGCAGAAAAATTTGTTTTGTATCTAGGTTAAATCTATCTATACACTCCTGGATAAGTTCAGGAGCTTTCACTACAACAGGAAATCCAACAGCTTCAACCAAACCACTCCCTTTGAGCTTCTGTGTCAGAGAATGAGGATTTTCTTTACTCAACCTTCTATGTAGATTGTCTAGGTCATAGAATCTGAGGGATGTATCAGTCAAATCATGCCATTCGGATGTAATCCCATTCAATCCATCAAATCCCGAGAATCTAGTGGCCATATCTTTTGATTCTACTTTTGATTTACTATTAGGAAGCTTTGGGGTATGCTGGTAGATGATTTGTAAATTCGTAGGGAACATAGAGCATATGAGAAAAGAAGAATGAGAAAAGGTGATTTTTGACTTATCACTTGAGTCTTTTATAAACAACCTACTTCTTTATCATTACCTACCATATCTCGCACCACACGAGTGGGAGATTTTTAAACATCCATTGGAGTTCCAACATTAAAATTTGAATTAAATGCATCTTATTAATGGTCTTAGGAAATTAATTTTACCCATTTGAAGTAGCTGTAACAATAACTTTACCGGCTTAGGTGATTTTTTGACAAAGGAGAAGCTGAAAATTGATTCTTTAGGAAAAATATCCTACTCACTTTCTCTCATTTTGAGATCATTTCTTCTAATGTAGTGATTCAATCTTATCTCCTCAAAACCTCAATGCTTAACTTTCGGGAACCTCTAATAAACTTTCAAATGTCATTCGGAAAACAATCTCTATAAGAGAAACTCCTTAAGTAGAGAAGTTTATTATAGCTTCTTTGCCAAATTGCTTTTCTAGATCTAGCTCATTCTCAACCTGAGAATCTTGATCTCCAAGCCTCCTTTGTGTGCTTGATGACCCCTGCATTTGCTTCGCATGAAAAATTACCTTCATGGGTCAGAACCCACCAAGGAGAAGGTGATTTTCAATTTCCTAACAAAGAGGAAAAAATCAATTTGAAGCTTCTCATCCATATGAATGCCATCATCAGAATAGAAAGAATAAAAGTCTTTATCAAATTAGGAAATATAACTTACCCATTCCTAGGATGAGATTAAAACCAACCTAGCTTAAAAAAAGAAAGAAGCATGAGGGGGATATTCGATAAAGACCGCCTATCCTAGGGAAATTCTAGACTTATACTTTAGTTTATTCTCCCAAAACTCATGACTCTATCTAAACACGAGGTATTCACTTTTGTTTTAAAGTGGGAAGAACAAAAGTGGGGCAATAGCTGGCTTTATATAGGGACTTTGATATGTTCATATCTAAGCAAGGAATCCACATCTCTGGTTTCACAAAGTTAAATGATAAGGTGGCTCACAATAAAACTAAAGCAATGGAAGGAAATAGGAAAGGAAAGACAAAGCAAGGGAACCTAAACTAAGGAAAACAAAAAAAGAAACTAAATGTAACTATCATACAATACAGGGGTTACCTATTTTTAATTTTTGACTTGATACAGTTTCAAATCTTGACCATTATAGGTCAAAGGTAGTACTTCACCACTTGGATACACCAATTTGAATGAATTCTTATCAAAGGCCTGATGGATGATGAACGGTCCTTTCCAGAGTGTCTCAAATTTGCCATGCATTCCTTTAGGCACCCTTCATTTATCCCATAGCTGTACTAAATCTCCAACCATGAACTTTCTTGGTTTGGATTTCTTGTCAAAGAGATTATTTACCCACATCTGATGTTCTGTGATATGATCAACAATCTTCTCTCGTTCTTCAAGTTTATTCAGATACAAAATTCTCTTTTCCAACCCATCTCTATAGATGCCATCTTCTACCACTATTCTCAACTTGTTAGTGGCCAATTCCAAAGGCAAGGGAAGACTTGCCTTAACTCCGTATACCAGCTCAAAAGGTGAAATACCAATCGCCCTCTTTGGAGTTATTTTGTTAGCCCAGAGTGCTTCATGAATTTTCTTATGCCAAGTCTTTTAGTTATCTAATACAAGTTTTCTCACTATATTTACCAGGTTCTTATTACTCAATTTAGCTTGACCATTCCCTTGTAGAAAATAGTTAGATGAATGGCTAGCAGTTATACCATACTCAAAGTAGAATTTGGTAATCTTAGCTGAAGAAAAATAAGCTGCATTATCCATGACTATTTTAATAGGCACACCAAATCTTACCATAATGTTCTCCTTGATGAATTCACACACTACTTTGGAAGTAGTATTCTTTGTGGCCTTCGCCTCTACCCATTTCGTAAAATAGTCAGTTGTAGTGATTATATAAGTGTGACCGGCACTTGATGCAGGATTGATAGGCCCAATAAAATCAAGGCCCCTTTGTTGAAAGGGACCCTCTATTATTACTCATCTAAGAGGGAGAGTTGCTAGTTGAGGTCAACTCATGAACATCTTACATTTTTCACACTTGGCCACCCAATGATATGCATCCTTGAACATTCCTAGACAATAATAGCATTGCCTCAAAATCTTAAATGCAGTTACAGAAGATGAGAAATACCCACCACAAGCTTCATCATGGAATGTTTTTAGCAACCTCTCCTATTGTTGCTTGTTTACACACCTAAAAAAAGTTGCATCTATAGATATTTTGTACAATGTACCTTCCCAAATGATATATTTAGTAGCTTTCAACCTTAAGTGTCTCCTTTGTTTAGCTATCAATCTTTCAGGGCATTCACCATAAGTTAGGAAATATACAATGTCTTCAAACCATGGGTCTTGTAAACTCACTGCCAAAACTAATTTTTTTGTTTCGGGCTGATTATCTCCTTCACTTTCTACCATAGCTTTGCACAATGCATTGCCTTGTACTAGTTTAGTTGGCTTGATCTCTATGTCATATTCTTGTGTTTCGGCCACCCAAGACCCTCTGTTATTACATCCTACATCTTACTGGGTTAATATACTCTTTACCGCAATGTCAAGAACAAATACAATGGAATGAGAATGTAAGATATAAAATCTAAAGTTCTTCAAGGCTCTCACCACTGAGAAAGCATGCTTCTCAGCCTGAGAATATCTTAGCTCATGATTTTTTAGCGACATACTCATAAAGGCAATAGGAGCCTAAACTCCCTCTCTATTTTCTTGCATAAGAATAACTGACAATGTATGTTCAAATGCGTAACAATAGATCATGAAATCCTTCTTATAATCTGGATGGCATAAGATAGGGGTGTTGGCTATGGAATCCTTTATATCTTGGAAGGCTCTCTTACTAGGGTCATTCCATTTGAAATTATGATTACCTTTCATCATGTCTACAATACACTTGGTGATCTCTAAAATGTTAGGGATGAATCTTCTGAGAAAATTTACCTGACTGAACAATGACTTCACTCTAGTTTAACTTATAGGTAAACTTAGCCTTTAAATGGCTTTGAATCACTCTGGGTAAATCCTGATACCATCTTATGATACAATATGACCCAATAGTTTTCCTTCGGTAACATGAAAAACTAACTTCTTAGGATTTTAAGAAATCCCATGTTCTCTACACCTTTGCAATACTCTCCAAATCCTTAATATGATCACTTCTTTTCTTAGAGAACATAGTTAAGTCATCCAAATATATGACAATGATCTTATCCTTTATATTAGCAAAAGACAAATCCATACCTCATTGAAATGTTGCACCAGTGCTGATAAGATCAAATGGCATTCTGTGGTATGCAAATGTGCCCCAGGGGGTGGTAAACACAGTCTTGTACTGATCTTTCTCCTCTACTTTGACTTGATTATACCCAAAAAATCCATCGAGTATGGACATCATTTCAGCTCCTACAACTATCTACAACAAATCATCCATGTTGGGGAGTGTTTAATTATCCTTTAAGGATGCTTGATTAAAATTTATAAAATCCATGCATATCCTTATTTCTCCATTCTTTTTCCTCACAGGGACGATGTTCGCTATCCATGTAGAGTGGTGGATAGGGTAGATAATCTTGGCTTTGAGCATTTTATCAACCTCTCTAAAGATGGCATTTTCCACTTTCAGATTGTAATTTCTTTTCTTCTGTCTAAATGGGGTAGCATCAGGTTTTAGGGGAATTTGCCGCTTGAAGTTTCCTCCCATAAAGATTTTTAAATCTTCATAACTCCAGGAAAAGATATCTTGATATTATTGAAAAATCCTCCTAGCTTCCACTTTCTCTTCAGGTGTGCAACACTTCCCTACATTTATCATTCTAGGATTTGAGTCATTCCCAATGTTCATCCCTTCATATTCTCCTATTGTAGGACCTTTCTCTATCCTTTTCTCCTTAACATAAGTATCGTGATAGTTGAAAAATTTCTCTAATGATATAAAATATGGGGGAATGATGTTACCTTGCAATTGAATTATGCTCGATTCATCTTTCTTCTATTTCCTAGAATGATCTTATGAGAAATCATTTGGTTTTCCTTCAAAAAAACTATCATTACCTTCCAAGAAGAGTTGCAAACATTTGTCATCATGAAATAATTGCCAATAATCCACATTATAAGGTACTGATGGCCTATGCAGTACTTCTACCTAGTACTTCTTCTCTTTAAATTCCAGATGAGGTAGCAGTAAGGAAGCGAAAACTACTAGTGAATCTACTTTGGAATTTAATTCCATAGGGACATATTCGATCGCAAAGGCATCCAATCCTTCAATCTCGTCCCATACTCTATTTCAATAACTCTTCAATTTTCATTTTTCAACAGAGTATTGACCTTTGATCTAGCGTATAATCAACTCGGCATCACCTTGAGCTTTTAGGATTTTTGCCCCCTTTTCTTTCGTAGCAATTATCCCTAGTAACAATGCCTCGTATTTAGCCATATTGTTGGTATTCATGAATTCTAATTTGAAATCCATCATCTTAGGTTCATCTTCAAGTGGAATTAACACAACTCCCACACCAAAACCAAATGAAGAACAACCACCATCAAACTCCAGTGTCCAAACTTCTAGAGTCCTTTCTTCTTAGAGGTCTTAACTTCTTCTTGTTCGATTTCTAGTTCATCGACAATGCCTTGGGTAAACATCATGTAGTTACCGAACTCTAGTTCTTGATACAAGATTTGAGCTTTCAGATCATCAAATTTTAGAACTATGAACTTTGACTTCTCTTTAGGCTCTAGTTTTACCTTCTTGTTTCCTATGGGAATTACTGTCTGAGACCAATCCAATTTAATTTCCCCACCTAAATCTATGCAAAAACTCCTGCTAAGAAATAATCCATAACTTGCCGATATATCCACAACAAGGACCATCAATAGCATCTTCTTTTTAGGATGGAAGCTAGAGCTACTTGAGCATCTTTGATTTGACCAAGTAAAGCAACTTGCTTAGCATGCATAGAATAGCATCAATCATGGTCTTTTTTCATGGTGAGGCCTAAAGATTTGGCTATAGGGGAATGCATCACGTTATCAGAAGCACTTGAATCTATAATATAGTTGTTGAGCTTACAACCATTAATATACAAAGAGAAATAAAATGGTTTAGGTTTTTGACCCGAGAAGGTAGCCAGTACAGTGGTTTCTCCTTGTTCAAATAGTTTTTCTAGTGAGGAATCATCTTCACTGGAAGAGGTGACATTATGATTCAAATTTATACTATCCCCTTTTAAGTAATCCATGAATCTTTTCAATTCATCAAGATTCGACCTTAAATAATCTACAGGAGAAATTTGGATCCTGGAAATTTTATAGAACTGAATGAAATCAAAAGAATCATTTTCCTTACTCGGCTGTGAGATTCTCTTTCCTTGACTAATTTCATTCATACCTGAAGTAGATGCATCATTTGTTCCCATTGAAGGAATGATAATAGGAGTTTTGTTTTTCTAGCTCTGAGTTAGAACTGTGCAGGTAGTGCTATCTATAGTAGCATAACATTCTCCTTGCTTCTTAGAATCAGATTCATACTCAAAAAATAAATTTATAGAGTTGTCATGCAAGCATGACTCTGGTTCATTGTTTGGTGTTTTAGTCTGTAACTCATTAGTAGATAATAATTGCATCCTACAAGCTATTTTAGGATAGTTCTCACCATCATGGTCTATTGTTAGGTGGAATATGCACACATTTCATTTCTTATGGGGAGCCTCAATTGCAAGCCTTTGTTGCGGAGCAGGTAACTATAGTGTCCTACTATCAATATTTCTACTACTTTGATCTTGAAATGGTTTCTGGTATGGATTGTTGAACTTAGGGAGTTGTCCTTTTAAAGTAATGATTTCATTGGACATTTTCTGCATCATCTCATTGGTCAATGTAGTGCCACTTGAACTAGCACATGTCTGTATTTCTCTTTTCCATTTGCCAGCAGAAATCATGTCATCTTCTAACTCAATGACTATTTTCTGAGCACCATCAAAATTTTTAGGTCGTACTCTTCTCAAATCATAATTTATATCTAGTGGCATGACACTCATAAAGAATATCTTCAGATTCACAGGAGTGGGTCTAACGGTCATGGGAATTCTGTTGGCAATCTTATTGAATTTAGCAACAAACTCCCTCATACTTATAGAAGCTTGTTTCTTAATAGAGGTCAATTGTGTCAACAAAGCATGTTCATCTTTAGTCGTTTTGAACCTCGCTTCAAAATTTTTCCTCATAGTATCTAAAATTGTGATTGAAGCACCATCCAAGTGATAAAACTAGTCAACCACTACCTTGACTATAGTTTCAACAAATAGTGTGATAGCAACATCTTCATAACTAACTCCTAGGATATGAGTTGCTGCAAAGAAGGCTTTAATGTATTCATCTCTAGTAACTTTTCCATCTTCCAAGAATTTGGGAAAGTTCTTTCTAGATCTTGAAGGGAGTGGGTGATATGCTATGAATTGCAATGGACCAGTTGCAGTGGCCCATGGAGCTTCCATGACTGCAAGTGCAGGATGTTGAAGAAAATCAATAACATGAGGAGCAACTACTATGTGTAAAATTAATACCTGGCAAGCTATAGGAAATGGAGTTTGTGTCTTGGGAGGTGAAGGTGGTCTACTCCTACTTCTTTTTTCACCTTTTTAATGAGGTAAGTCTATTATGGGAAAACCAAGCTCATCTAGCCTTTCAAATGTAGGGTCTTTTCCACCTTGCACCTTGGCACTTCTGAGAAATCTTCTTTGATCTAGAGCTTTGAATTATTTTTGCCACCTAGCTTCATGCTTTGCTCTATGTTCATTTTTTCTCTGAATTTCTCTTTCAAGTGCTTCTTCCCTCGCTTCTTCTTGTTCAAGAACTTGACTCTCATTCCTATAATACTCTATGTTTCTTTTGTATCTCCAAGCGAAAGTATTCAAGGATGGGAATATGTCTTCTTGATCATCTTGAAAACCAAGATTGGGTTGAAGTACAGGGAACATGTTCTCATGAGGTAACACCATTTTTCCTCATGAAAAATATTCTGGTCTAGCGACTATTTCTCTCCCTAGTAGAGTCACCAAAAATCTATTGGTAAACAAATTGTTCTCTTGGATTTAACTCTTTATTTGCCCAAAATCTCTTATGAAATAATGTGAATATGAACAGTTGGAAAGTTGTTAACTATTCAACTAACTTTCCTCTGAATTGTAATAGGTACAGCTCCCTCATGTAAAAGATATGAAATGAATTTTTTTTTCCCTAAATCCTAGTGGGGTATCTTCTTGACCAGAGAATAGAAGAGGTAACCAGACTAGCCCTCAGCAAGGAACTAATCTAGGCAATGATTTTGATCCTAAACTCTAACCAACTTTGTGATTTCACAGTGCTTATGAATTCATGTCGGTGGTGATGCAACAATGAATCCTACTTGAACTAAAGGAAATGCAGTGAAACAACAAAGATGAATCTAATCTAAAACATGACACATCAATATTTTCCTCAATCTCCAAGTAATGCTCCAATTACTATCAATTAGTTGTGCTTAAAAATAGAAACAAAGCTCCATCTATTCCTTAATTTCAATCCAACGTAAGGAAAACATTCAGATTCACAAAAGCATGGAACAGTGAATTAATGGCACAAAACACATTCCAGATTGACTCCGCAATAAGATGTATTTCACACAAAAATTTAGCCGACCTTTTCATTGATTTTCAAAGTGTTACATATAGGCTTCAAGAATTGAGCTGTTACAAAATCCATCGAATCAATTCATATTCTACAAAAGTCGATAAATGACAAGTGGCCATTTACTAATTATACAATATATATCAAAAAGAAAAGGGGAAAATTATTTTCTCTTTTCTGGTCTCTTCGCCTTCTCCAACTTAGCCTTATGAGTTTTAGCAGCTGCCAGAACCAAAATTAACCTTTTAGAACTAGGAATATGAATGTTTTTATATCTTATGAGCTAGCGGGAATGACTTTTCTCTATGCACTTTTTCACATCTATTTAGGGTTGCATATTCTCCAAGGCTTTGTATATACATCTGCCAAGTTGCTGAAGATCGGGTATTCTATCAAGATGAGACCCAGATGACTTTGCAACCTGATCCAAGTAGTCAGAGTATGAATTTTTCATATTGGTTATACCAATAGGGCTCTTTCCATCTCCACTAGCTTGAGGCTTAGAGTGAAGATCCGAAAAATATACAAATATTTTATTTTTCTCTTTGGTGACTTTTTCATCTATTACCTTCATCTCCACCTCTACCTTGACTATCATCTCCATTTTGAATTCTACCCCCTAGAGCCACTCGATCAGAGGTTTGTCCCCTTTCTGCAATAACTTGGCCTTGATTGCATCTTCAATCTTCATTGTGACTATCCAATGCAGCAGCACCTGTTACCCAATTTCTCCTATTCTATGCAAATTTGGCTAAGCTCCATCCAAGGGTCTGTGTTTTACCCTGCCAAGCACCCCAAAAAATTTCATGGCTTTATGTCCTATCATCTGGCCTCTGCAACTCTTTAAACTCCCTAGTCTGTAGGTCCAAATTTTGAAAAATCTAGCCATTGGTGGTAGAAAACCCTAAAAGCCCCTTTGGCCTGTTATATTTCTTCATTACCTTTTCTAGCCACTAAAGGTTTCTTTTTTCCATGTGCGCAAATGAATCCTCTAGTCGCATGCTCTCTTATTTCTGGTGGTCTAGCTCTTAACACTTAGTGATCTGGTAGGTGGTTAATGTTTGGCATCATGGTTTCAGTCTTTGAAGAGGTTAATCGATCAGATCTAATGATCATCGCTATTTTGTTGAGTGAAGATGCAAGTGTTTTAAGATCATGGTATAGCAATGGCCATCAATCTTCCTTTTCATGTAGCGCTGCAGGTTGTCAGTGGGTCCATTGCCACATAGTTCGAGGTGGACGTTTCTTGTTGGTCAAAGGCTGGTGATGCGGTGCCATGTCAGTGAGGGCCCAGTGGTTTGTTAGTCGACATTGATCTAATGGTTGGTGTGTGATCTGATGGAATCTTCCTAGCCCATGAGATCATACACCAACTGTTGATCTTACTTTATCTCTGGGCTCTATCAAGTGGGTCCTTGTGTTCTGATGTTCTCAAATTCTATTGGTTGGCTAGAGGATAGCTAGGCTCTATTAGTGGGACCATGTTAGAGATCTACAAGGGTATCAATAAAGGTAAGATCTACGGTTGTCTTATGATCTCATAGAATCTTCTGACCCTATGAGATCATAAGACAACCATCTTATGGGAATCAAAGCTTGGTATAGGTCCGAGGACCTTATGTGGGGTCCCAGTTAATGAAGATCTATGGTGTGTGTATGATCTGAAAGAATATTCAAGGGCTATGAGATCATATGCCCACTATCCAATGCAAATCAATGTTGCAGTGGGTCCGTTGTCAGAAACTTGCCGAGGTGTCTGCTGATGAAGCGGTTGGAGTAAATGACAGCGTGACATGTGGCAGCTCTGGGCCCATGGTTAATAAATTTTTCCACAAATCAATGACTAAAGGCTTGTCTTTTGTTCGCTAGACTTAACCAAGGTCAGCTAAAAGATTCAACGATTCTGCAAACAAAGGGAAAAGAGACCTAAGGTGAACTTGAGGTTAATTTTGTAGTCAAAGAAGTGTTGGGTAAATAGGTGGATCTAACAGCCATGTTTTAAAGTAAGATTGAATTTAAATGTCATCTATCGATGGATGAAAAGTATGGCACCACTTGTGACCGTTAATATATTTAAAATTCAAATATCTTAGACTATCAGATCTTAGCAGTTATGGCAAGACCAAGTTGTAGCTGAAGGTTGATGAGAAAAATTTGATGGCCGTCTCCTCAGATTTCTCAGGGTACCATGTTGGTATTCTCACACTAAAGAATAATTAAGAGGTTGGTGCCACCTTTGGCATTCTGTACTTCAAATTGCAAATATTCATGCCAAGGCCGAGTTGCAAGGTGGTAGATGGATCAAGGCAGCTTGTTCGCAGGCAGGTATAGTACAAGGATGGACATGCAACATGATAATCTAATCAGTTGAGATATATCAGAGATGCATTTATGTTCAGACTAGATAGAGTTAGGGTTGGCTATTATTCTAATAAAAATCTATGTAACCCTAGTTAGGTTTTTTACTCCTGCCTGCGTGCAAATAGGAGATGGATATATTGTTTTTGGGAGCTTTTGTGAGCTCAGATTTTACATTTTGGTAGGAATTGATATTCTTTAGAGAGTTCATATTTTTTAAAGAAGAAAAATATCTTTCTTAGAGAGCTATCTATGGCATCTTCTCTACCCTCTAGTTTTCTACATTCTGTAATCTCCCATTGATAATTTAGATATTGTAGAGGTATTTTGTAACATCCTTTCTGTCCCTATACTTCCTTGTCTGAATTATCTCTTATTGAATTAAAGTATATGTATGTTTTTAGTGATATCTTAGGGTTCCTTATCCCTCTTTCTTTCTGCAATTCATGTGTATTCCTATGGATGATCTGATTTGAATGGTCTTGTGGGTATACTTCAATCCCCTGACAGTCTGTCTCATTCCTATACCCAATTGCAGAGGTGAATGTTTTTTTGCAGCTTATAGATTATTTTTGAATTCTTAGGAATGCTATTGTTTGTGAAATTCTCTCTTTCCCTAGATAGCCTCTTTCTATTGTGGACCCTTCTATGAAATATTGATGCAAGCCTATTCATAGAGGTGTGATCTCCTAGACCTAAGTTCATGCATTGATTTCATCCTCTATACTATGATTCAAACCATCATTTTGGTGTATCACCTAGTAGGATAGTTACCTTTTCAGTCATTTCCCTTTCATGCATTCTTTCTATCCCTTTTCCCTTCAATAATTTTACTTTCATGTCAAGAAGCAAATTTGGGTGATTATCCAAGAGGAACTAGCCTAGAATCTAGAGGTCTCATCTCAGTTAGCATAGGTCCCACACTTGGAGATGATTCCCATGTTATACTAGGTTATCAAGACCAAGAGAGCTTGAAATAAGGGTGCAAACTTAGTGTAGAATAGTTCTGGCACACCCAGTGGGACAAGATTTGATTCATGTTCAAGTTATGTTATCTCTAATATATAGGTTGCATAATACAAACTCTTAAATGTTTTCTATCAAGTATATTTGGTGACTCCACTGATTTCATAGATTCAGGCTAAATTTGTTCAAAGTTTATGAGAAAGATTGAGACTAGAAGCTCAAAGCCTATTGAATTTTTAGAGTTGCCCTTAAAAAGAGGCTACAAAGGAAGATCAACTCAGAGAACATCTCCTGCAAGGAGAGTTTAGTCTACACCACCAGATACTTCAGAAAGGAGACCTTTTCCCTTTCATCTTAGAAGGAGAGGGAGATCCCTAACTAGAGATCTAGAGGAAGATTCAAATCTAGCACCAAATACAACTCACACAGTTGTTACTTATCAAGTTTTAGCTCCTACAATGGCTAGGCAGTTTTCTTTTGCACCTTTCAACCAAGGGATTCCATTAGCCTTTGCTCAACATCATGATGTGCCCTTGGTGGCACTAAAGAGTATACCTGATTTCACAAGTGAAGGACAAACCACTGCTTTTGAGCACATAAGAGATGTGACTACTATCTGCAGCATACACAATATAACTCAAGAAGATGTGACCACCAAGATATTAGCAACCTCTCTCAAAGGTAAGGCTCTTGAATGGTTTAGAACCTTAACTATTGGTTCCATTACTTCATGGGATGAATTAGGAGATGCATTGAGTAAGCATTTTGAGGATAAATCAGACAACTTGTCTTTGGTTGAGCAATTGACAACCATTAGAAGAGACCCTCAAGAACAAATGATAGATTTTAACAATAGATTTCTCAAAACATGGAATAGAATTCCAGTCTCAGTGAGGCCATCAGTAGACCATGCTTTCCTATACTTCTTGCAAAGTTTTAATGGTCAAATCTCTATCATGATCCAATCTATCGGTGGTACCTCTTTACCCCAAGCTTTTGACACAGCTGTCAGGGCTGAAAATTGTTTAATCTAGGTAGGAATGATAGCTAGAAGGCCTCCCATGCCCATCTTTCCTAGCCTTTAGCCTATTGCACCTGCACAAGCACCCCCATTTACTCCTATTACCACCATATTAGCACCTCAAGCCAGTACTAGTGGTTAGGAGCTAAAAACAAGTTTCTCTCAAGAGCTGCAATAGATCAAGAATAGTCAACAAACTAGTCAGCAAGAAATGGCAGATTTGCTGCAAACTTTGACTAAAGAAGTTACAAACCTAAAGAGACAAGGGAAAGGAATTAGACCACCCTTTTAGCCACAAGGCCAAGGTCCTAATCAACAATATCAGAATCAGGGACAGTCTTATCAACAAAATAGGCCACAATACCAAGGAGGGTATCAAGGGCAAAGACAAAATTTTAATCAAAGACCATTCCAACCATATAGCCCTGCACCTATTAATTCTACAAATCTAGTCAGGGACATGGTCCCTAGTCAAAATAATATGGCTATGGACAATGAATGGTGTTTCTTGTGTAATTAGCCTCATAATCAGGCTACATGTTCAAATGGATGGATGAACCAAGCACTGATGGTTCAAAATGCCTCACAAGCTCAAACAGAGGTTTCTTCAAGTGGATCAGTCCCTCAACAAGAACCACAAGAGAGTGAGACTACTCTTTTCAATTGGGAGAAGCAAGATTTCAATGGAGACATTGGTGAACCTTCCATTGCTACCAACACAAGGTCAAAGAGAAGAGCTCAAGACATGGAGCGAGTAGACTATGGTACTAAAGCTACTACATTTGTAGAGCCAATATAGAAACCTACTCCTATCATATTCAAGAAGGCTCCTACCATTACAAACAAAGAGGGCTAGAATCTCAAAGAGTTAGAGCCTATCATAGTAAAAGCACAACAAAGAGTACACACTGTGACACCTTTCAACATTGTAGACAACATGAAGGAGGTGAACATTACTATGTCTATGTAGGATTCTTTGGCTATTCCAGGCCAACCTGAGATTTTGAAGAGGGTTATGACTGAAATGACTACTCCTCAGCCTACAAAAGAAGCTGCAAAGCTAGTGTTGGTTAACATTGTTCAAGAAAAGGAGGCTCCAAGTTGCAACTCCAAATCCAATACCATGCAAGGTAGGAACTCAAAGCCACCTCCATTTTATGTATCTTTAATCATTGGAAAATCTTTAGTACATAATTGTATGGTAGATAGTGGAGCTACTAGCACTGTAATGCCCAAAAAAGTGGTTGACCAATTAGGACTTAAATATGAACCCCTCCAAAAGAAGGTTACACAACTTGATGGATCCTTAGTTAACACTATAGGTGTGGCTAAGGATACCAATCTAATCCTTCATGCTAGTCCTAATTTCTCCATCCTACTTGATATATATATCATAGATCTCCCTGCTTTATTTGCCATATGTTTATCAAGGGATTTCACAACCAAAATAGGAGGCTATCTTTTTTCTGACTAGTCTCACATGCTTTTTCAAACAAGGTATGGTACCAAGGTTACCATTAAATCAGAATCATTAGCAACACACCACATAGAACCATATGTGTCCAATACCATCAATGCAAGCTGCCCTATATTTGATGATAGTGATTTCCCAACTATCAGAGAAGCAAGCACTAAGACAGAAAGTATCCCTGATATTTTCTTAGATGAACTAGAGTCAGAAAAGGTTTTTGAAGCCCAAGAAAATGTTATTTGGGATGCTGGTTTGGGAAGTTATTTGATACAAGAAAGTGGATCCATAGAACCAAACCTTTTCAAAGAGGACACTAATTCAGAGGATCAAAACAATCTAGTTTGGAAATTGTTTTTTGATGGAGCTAGAAGTAGGCATGGTTGTGGTGGTGGTGCTATTCTAGTGTCTCCAAAGGGAGAAAATTACTATACAGCCTTCAGATTCAGTTTCTCCTGCACTAGAAACACTACAGAATATGAAAGCCTTGTGAATGGACTGGAGTGGACTAGAAAAAGAGGGCTTAAGGCCTTGAAATTTTATGGTGATAGTGAGTTAGTAGTCAGCCAAGTGAGAGGAATAAGTGCAACCAAAAATGACACCTTGAGAGCATACAAAAATAGAGTTTGGGATGAAATTGAAGACTTTTGTTTGACATCAATGACAAAATGATATTGATTTAATCAAATTACATATCTAATCAATAACTCCTTGGTGATCTTTAATCATAGATCCTTCAGTTAGGTTCCAAATCAGTTGTAGTTCATCAATCTCTCCCTTTGGCATTGATGGCAACTCAAGTAATATGAAATGTACCATACACATACCAAACATGTATTCTACAACTTTGTGACCAAATGATGTACAAGCTCTCCCTAGCTTAATATGTTTAATCACTACATTACTAAACACCATTACACAATACAACTTTACCATTCTATAAGTGTGCTCTTTGTAGCTCTCATGTTCCTACTTCTGTTCTCAAATTGTCTCTCCCTTAGATAGTTCTTATTGGTGCTCGTTGTTTCATATGTTTCGTATTTTTTTATCTCTCCCTTTGACAACAATTCCAAAGAAATAAATAAACAAAATAGCTCTTCAATAGCCAAGTAATGCTCTGTTGTCCAATACAGTGTCTGTATCTATGTATACTGATATCCCAATCGGTTCCATTTCTCCAAACTTAATCACAACCTTGAACATAATCCAAAGTGTGAACTATGCTGCATCAACATGAATGATCTTATGATAAGATTAGGTTGATGCAACATCTAGATCACATTAGTGACCGATAGACAGGGGACAGACCCCAAGTCTAATCCTCAAGTATTCAAATGTATGCTTCTTCAGTTGTACTTAGTTAAGAACATAAACAACTATGTTGACAGCTTCTCTCTAATATGTCTGAGCAACATTCTTTTGCAACATCAGTGTCCTAGCATAGTCAACTATTGACTTGTTCCTTCTTTTAGCAATGCCATTTTTCTAGGGTGTCCTCAATGCAGAGACCTATCTTTTAATACCATGCTCATTATAGAAATTAGTAAATTCATCAGAGATAAATTCACCTCCTCTATCAGATCTTAAGAATTTCAATTCTTTACTAGTCTCTTTTTCTACCTTAGATTTATACCATTTGAACATTTTAAAAGCTTTAGACTTTTCTTTTAAGAACATAATAGCCATCAATCTAGTATAGTCATCAACAAAAAGAATAAAGTATCTATCACCATAATAACTCTGAGTTCTCATAGGACCACATAGGTCAGTATGAACCAACTCAAGTATCTTCTTTGTTGAGTAGTAGACTTAGTCATCTTCCCTTTCTGACATTCATGACACATAGCATGATCAAGTTTTGACAAGTTAGGCAGACCTCTAATTCTTTTCTTCTTACTAATATTGATCATGTTATCAAAATTCACATGGCATAACCTTTTATGCCACAACCATGCATCTTCATCCTTCATTATCAAACAAGAAGACTGATATTTATCAAGATAAAATAGATTACCTCTAGATTTTGTACCAGTTCCAACAAGTCTTCCTCCATCATCATAGATCTTTACCTTTTTGCTCTCAAAAGAAAGTTGGTGGCCTGAGTTATTTAGTTGTGCCACACTTATCAAATTATAGTTCAGTCCATCTACCCAATATGCATTTTCACATTTTATTCTATCATTAATCATCAATGAACCTTTACCTCTTACCATACAAGGTGCATCATTTCCCATTCTCACAGATCCTCCATTGTATTCATCAAGTTGATCAAATTTCTCTACATCACTAGTCATATGATGTGTACAGCCACTATCTATGATCCATGTATCATTTCTTCTTACTTTAGAGATCAGTGTTGTTTCTGCATGTTTCTCTTCTTCCTTTGAATCATCTTTCATAGTAACAAACACAACTTCTACATCATCATCAGAATCAGATTCAGACTCATTATCTTCAGCTATGTAACATACCTTTTTCCCTTTGTCATATTTGTCTCGGTTGTCTCTGTTGTTGTATCAATAGCTCCTGTTGACTCTCTTGTCATAGCTTCCTTTAGATTGGTCTTTGGTTCTATCATCATCTTTCTTATGTGGACATCTATGTTAGGAATAAGGTGTCTCAACCTTGGATAATTCCTATTCTTATTATTTGTTTTGTAAAATGTATTTCTTACAAATAATGTAATTAAGTGTGAGTGTACATGTCTAGTTGGCATGTTGATGTGTCACTCCACTTGATGTGTCAACATCTTGAATTGTGTGTAAGGAGATCATGGCTGAAATGGTTATGACGGATTCCTATAAGAGCTATGTCTGGAAGATTCAATGATGGGTGAAGACATGTGGCAACTAATAAAATTGATAAAAAAAAATTTGTGTTCCTATTTTCTCGGAGAATAGTAAAATCCTAATACGACTATCTTTGGAAGTTGCCCTAAAAAGGAAGCGCATGATATAAGGATTTTTAGGGTTGCAAAAATAGGAGAAGTAAGTGTATTGTTGGAATGTTTTATGCTACTACGATTTGCCTTCAAGAGTTGGAAAAATCTTCTAAAAGAACTTGCATTGCAAGTGTATTGTAAATTGTAATAGTTTTGATTAATACACTGTGCAAGTTTTGGAGTGCTGGGGTTTTTACTGAAAGGTTTCCTGAGGGTAAATAATTGTGTCATTCTCTATTTTCTATATGCATGGTATATGGCTGCAATATCATTGTTAAAGTAGTTAACGAATCTAAAATTGTAAGGATTTAAAAAAATTTGCACAATACTTTCCTTTAGAGATTAGTGTAGGAAGTTGTTTCCACACCTGAGTTTCCTTACACTCTAGCAGCAATGTGGCCAACTTCTTTATAGTTAAAGCATGCCAAAGGTAGCTTACCTCTATACCTTCCCTTTCCTTTGGGTAACCTTTTGGCCATAAGAGCTTCAAGCTCATCAAGCTCATCATCGGTATTGCTATCACTATCATTATTCTTATTATTCCTGCTATTAGACTTACCAATCTTCAAAGAAGACATGAAAGTAGACTCAACAGTTGGTACAATACTGTTATCAAAGTTATTTAATTCAAAGGTTGTAAGCTTACCAATCAGAGTGTCAAGGGTAAAGTTGGATGTAGCCCTTGTTTCATGAATTGCAGAGATCCTAATTGTATAAACTGGCAATAAAGTTTTGAGAATCTTACTTATCATTGTTTCATCATCAATAACTCCATTAGATGCTCTAATAGCATGTACTACCTCTTTCAATCTATTTTAGTACTACAAAATGTTCTCACCTTCATCTTCATATCATCGAATCTGCCTCTTAGGCTTTCAGCTCGGGCTCTCTTAACATTCACATCACCACTGTATATTAGTGCAAGTTTGTCCCCATCTGCTTAGTAGTATCACAGCCCTTGATGTCCTCAAATTCAGCATCGGTACATGTAGCAACAAGTTCCATCATAGTGATATTGTGTTCATGTCTGTCTTTAAGTTGAGCAAGAGTTAAGGGACTAGGGGTCAGTTCAATGTAGCCATTCTTCATCAGTTCAAGTGCAGAATTCCCAATTCTAGATATGTGCAACTTCATCCAGCTTTGCCATACTATGAAGTTCTCTTTGTTTAGTCTTGGCACTTCCCTCTTATACATCTTGAGATCTTTATGCTAAAGTCCTTAAAACTCTGTTCTAAGAAACCACAAGTCTAATACCAATTGTTAGAATAACTGAGAGGGTGTGAATCAGTTATCCAGTGTCCCAATACAAAATGTATAATCCAAAACACTTCAACTTCTGCTGCTCGGTAAACATAAAATACTTTCACTGTCTGTGCTTTTACTGATTATTAGTCTAAAACTTATAACATTTACCGATCAAATCTAACATGTAACATGCAAAGTATGATAACAAATAAATATCACAATCAACACATAACACAAGAGATTTAACGTGGAAACCCTGTGAATGGAAAAACCACCTAGGATTGACAACCCAAAAATATTAACTCTTTTGAAGTGAGGTCGGTGAAGACCCAACCCTATTAAAGGTTTACAAACACACTGTTAGGTGTGACCTTGTTAGAGGATTTTACACCAACCGTTATCATCCAACCAACATTCACTATGGGGTTGACAGGATAACAATGTTCATTCTATGAATGAGACATAATAAGACTTAATAGTTCACTTGGTTAAGAGATTTGACTATGTACAATGGTTAAATATGTAACAGTAGATGATCTACCTTAATACAACTTTAATTGCAGATTACAGATCAATATTCAGCTCATACAAATCTTTCTGATCAATGTAACACTTCAGATACAATCAATATGTCAACTTATTGTCCATCGATAATTACTCTCTGTAGCTTGATAATGCTTCTGCAGATTGGTTCTCACTAACCAGTATGATCAAAATGCATGAAAAATGTTCACGCCTGCAGTATCTTCTTCTTTCAGTGATCTTTACATAATGAAAAACTAGTCTCTTATATAGATGAGTAAACCGTTTTCATTTCCTCCATCAGATTTTGCTGCTTAACCATCTTTGTTGATTTTTCTACTTAAACATACCTTGGCACTTGTGTTAATAACACGTTTCAATATGCTCCATTAGATCTTTCTAAATTTCATTAACTGTTGATCTTCGTAACAAACATTATCTGTTACACTAATTTCAAGGTTCTTTCCAGCTCATCAATCCTATTAGCTAAACCGATCATTTGATTCCTTTTTGTTCTGCTTGGTTAATAAAGAAATATGTTGGTGAACACAAGCTAGGTTAACATTGCACTCGGTATACACTATACTTTGTCGGTGTATACTGAAATGCTTTATTTACTGACAACACTATTTTGTGTCTTTCAACTCTATCCTTCATCAAAGATGAATGCAACGTAATCAAGTCAATATTATAAGATCATGGACTCATCAACAAGTTACTCAATGTGTTCCTTATCCTCATCTAACATATCCATCTTCCTCATGTAGATATTTCTATTCTTCATTTCTTTCACCTTTCTTTAGATGTTTTGGTATAGTAACTTACAAGATAAGTGTTGTCAACCCAGTTGACATCAATGACAACATAATACTGATTTAATCAAATTACATATCTAATCAGCAACTCTTTGGTGATCTTTAACCATAAATCCTTCAGTTAGGTTCCAAATCAATTGTAGTTCATCAAGATTGTATGCAATTTAAATCTCTAACTGCTAGAAATGAGATATTAACTATTTAAAGCTATTAAATCAATCTAAAGAAAACAAAATGAAGATTACATGGATTTAAATGAGTTCAAAAAAAATGCTTTTACCTTCCTTTATCCATGCAGCTTGTCTCCATTGTCCTCCTAGCCTTGATTTCTTGGATGTGGTGAGCTCTCAGATTTCCAAATGAAGCTCCTTTGTCCAAGATGTTCTCAAAGTGTGGAGATTTGGTTATTTGTATGCAAAATGGTCTTCTCATTTACCCAAGAAGCCTCCAAAAGTAGGAGATTTGTGCAAGATGGAGAGATGTATGCTCATGAACTATGCTCAAACTTCAAATGTGGAAGGATTTTGGCATTATGAGGATAATGATGATGACTTTTGGATGCAAAATTACATTATGACAATGCATAGAAGGTGGATGATTTGTGAAGGAAAGAGACTCAATTTATAAGATTTTTAGGAGAATCAGCGGTCAGGATTGCATGAAGATCAAGGGTTGAGATTCTCTCATTTTGATTATTTAATTCAAAGTGGGTGGGTGGATCTACTTTGAATATTAAATAAAATCTACTACAAAAGCTTACCCAAAGATTATGAAGTTTCTAGATAGGTTAAAGTTAGATGAATTTGTGAGTTAATCTCAAGTGAGGTTTTTGGAGGGGTTAGGAGGCTTGTAGAGGGTAGTTAAGGTCAAATTTAACTTTTCCACTTGGTATACTTAGACTTAGGGGTTAAATTTTGGTCAGTAGATGACCCAAAACTCATTAAATGACCTTCAAAAGTAGCCCCAAAGTCAAAATCCAAGTCGTAGGGTTTGAAAATTTTGGGTAAAGTATTTTATCTTTCTCATGTGGGTTTTAACTTGGAATGATAAGGGAAGACTTTAGAGGTGGGTTAGAAGGATGGGTTTGGTGAGAGTTAGGAGCCATGTGCTAAAATAGAATTAAATGTAATATTTAAATTTAAGTGGGTTAAAAGGGAGTTATGAATTAACTTAAATAGATAAGTGTATTTATTTAAATTAATAGAAGAAGGGGATTTAATTAATTAAATGGTTATATGTTACCGTTTAGATTAATTAGACTATAGATAATTAAATTAATTTAGCTAGAAGGCTATGATTATGAATTAATTTAAATAGATAGGTGTATTTATTTAAATTAATAAAAGAAGGGGATTTAATTAATTAAATGGTTATGTGCTACCATTTAGATTAATTGGATTATAGCTTAATTAATTAAATTCATCTAGCTAGAAGGCTATCATTAATCAATTAAATAATGTATAATTATTTAATCGATAATGCAACTAAGATGACTAAATTTAATTAAACACTAGTACATTTGAGCCCATTTTCTGATGGCCAACCGTCAGAATTTTGACCGTATACCATTGATAAAGTGACACCACCCACCATTGCCGTGTTGCAGTCAGAAAAAATGGCTTTTGATGGGTGTCATAATTACGACAACCATGGTCATCCCAAAAAGGGGGTGCCAACATAGCGATCCTATTGTCGGACCTATTTGTGGCTATCAAAATTGGGACACCTATTCAACACAAAAAATACAAATGACAATGACTCGTCAGAATCTTCCGACGGGTCGTCGTCGTTTGTAGTTTGATTTCTGATGAAGATGCTATTAATGTGATGGATATCCATCGAAAGTTTATGATGGATATCTATTGTTTGTGGTTTTTAATCATAGCGATGTTGTACATGTGATAGATAGCCATCAAATATTTACGAAGGATATTCGTCATTTATAGTTTTTTACTGATAGCGATGTTGTACATGTGACAGATAGCCATCGGATATTTACGAAGGATATCTGTCATTTATAGTTTTTTACCAATAGCGATGTTATACATGCGATGAATGGATGTCAGATGTTTTTGATAGATAATCATCACTATTGTGAGGTCATCATAGTTTCGATGAAAATCAATTTTTTTTAAAAAGATATATATATTTTTCGATCGAGTAGGTATCAATTCAGAATGATATTCTTGCAGATCTGGTTCTTGCTCATGATTTGGTTATGGATCATTTAGAGATGACATTGTAGTAGATTCAGTAGCGGCTCATGGATTATTGAGTCGAGTCTAGAGACTTGCATTTGGAATGGATCCTACCAAATCGATATTTGTGACAGTGATTGCTTCAGCACAAGAAGCTAGTGTGGCAATCAGAGATGCATTCTTCTTGATGTGTTCATGGGATATATGCGGGCTTGATTGCATTTGAATCTGATTCAAGCAACTTCTTGACTTCTTTGGTTTGAATTGGATGTGCTTTGTTCCTATGGAGTGTAGCAGTGATTTGACTTGCAGAACTTGTACAAAGGAGATTTGTAGATCACTATGGTGTCCGTGATGACTTGGGAGAAGTCTTCTTCTAGAGGAACTGAGCTGAGAGACTTGGATTACAAAAAGAAGTTTGTTTGATGCAACTTATGAGAAATTAGATGTCTCTTCACAATAGATTCATGGTGCGGTCTGTGGTGTTTCTTTGTGACTAGGTTCTTGGCAGAGATCTGTTGATTTGGTAGCCATTGAGATGGATCGATATGACTTGATCTTGGGTCAAGACTTCTTGAGGTGAGTTGAAGTGATCATTGCTCCTTGAAGTGATTGATGTTTCCAATAGATAGTCATCAATTTTAGTTTTGTCATTAGTTATTCTTTGGTTTCCATTGTAATTGTGATATCTCACACTATTTTTAAAAAAGAAATATATATTTTTCATACATTGATTGAGATCTTAAATTATTGAGCTTCTCTTTGTTTTGATAATAGTTTAACATTATCTATTTAACAGGGCTAACCACATGAAGGTGGAAGCTCATTTGGCCCATCCTAGGATCCTCTTATGATCCTTTACGGCACTTTAAGACCTATAAGATGTATTCTTAGGGATCGTAAAGGGTCATAAAGGCTCATAAGGGGTCTTGGGACACAACAGCTGAGAAACATAAATGTAGGCATCATGGTCACAATTGTTTGGAGACACAACATAATTGAATGTTATATCTAGATGATGCAACACAACCACTACTCCTGTAGTTCTAAGTGGACACTATAGGATCCAAAAACTAAAGATAAACAATCTATATCTAGTTTTTGGATCCCGCTATTTTAACTTAGAACTGCACGAGTGGTGGTTGTGTTGCATCCTCTAGGTATGGCATTCAATTATGTTGCGTCTCCAAATAATTGGGACCATGATGCCTACATTTATGTTTCTCAGCTATTGTGATACCTACATTTATGTTTTGTAGTTGTCATGTTTATTTGCATGTTCTTTATGTGTTCAGCTTCTCTTCCTCACATCGAAAATAAGATTTTCCCACTATAAATTGAGAATGCATGTGCAACACAAGCAGAATATGCACAGATAGCTGATGGAGTTGAGAAAACAAAACACATTTACATATTTTTAATAGGTCAAAATTACAATGTTTGTGATGGTCTATAACTTAAAATACACAATTAAAGACTTCTATAAAAAATGCAACCCTGTTGTGTTTTTCAGCTCCACCTAATATCCTATGTATATGAATTGAGATTTCATATTGAACTAGTTGTCTCCTTCTGCATTACCTGAAACCAAGAGATTGTCACAATTAACATCTAAAATCATTATTGAACTTTTGTTATTATTAAAAAGTACACTAGTCTCCTTTGTTTCTTGTACACCATCTCTATCAGCAAGTTTCTTCATGGATGGCCTCCACTTTCTTCCCCACTACAATTGTAACCACTATTCATTCTCTTGTGGTCATTACTATCTTCTCTATTGATTAGACCTCCATTACAATTTCTCTGATGAAAATTCACATGTTTACTTCTAACTTGGTAGTTGCAATCAGCATTTGTATTACAAGTTTTGTTGTTGTTCAAGTAGTGTGTTTTAGAAAAGAACCCATTGAACATTCTAATACTAATTTCTCCCAAAATATGAAATCCACTAAAATTTAGTGAAAACCCCTCCAACATTACAACAGTGTATAAAAGGAAACTTAGTGTATAAACATGGAACTAAGCTCAAACATGTGTAAATAAACATCAGTCATTATCAAATAAGTTGCATAAATGAGAATCATTTTCTTTTTGGCTTTTTCTTTTTATCTGCTTCCCTATATTGTTGTAGAGGCATATCCATGTCCACATCATCATTTCTTCTCAGTCATGCATGTGATCTCATAGTCCTTTGCAAAGGCAAGTCCTCTGCAATAAAAAATAAAAGGCTTCAACTAAAAACATATTATCATAATTGAGGTTAATTTAAAAATATATTAATTATTGTTACAAGCATTTCAATACTTTAAAAAACATAAACGTGATGCTCTTTACCTTGTCCAACCACATCATCTTGCCCGATGGCTTGAACCTCAACACGCTTATTGGGAACAACCTCTACATCCCCTACAACTACAATACAAAATGTTTTATTAATCCCAACACATTATAATTAAATTTTTATTGCTATGCCAAATTCAATTTAACATGTTTACTTATATTAAATATTCATTAATCAAAATTTGAATAGAAAATGTATACCTTGAGTACTACAATTCACATTAGAATTGATACCTCTGTCGTGCTCGGCCAGTGCAGTATCAATATCTGTAGGCTACATTCCAATGTAAATAATTAGTGCATTTATCGACAATATATACATATAAATACAAGACAAATAATGAGAAATGTTAATCATTTAGTTTAATACATATAAATATATTCACTTTAAAGTTTTCACAAATATATAATTAGTGTTTCCTTACTTAAAACAAATATATTCACTTTATGTTGGAACTTAACATCAAATACAGTAATTGGTAAAGTTTTCAACTTGAAATAAAAATCAATTAGCTTATTTACTTGATCAATAGATCCAACATAAGAACCTTATGCACTCATTTCTTGGTATCGTTCAGCCATGACTTTATAGCCTTATTTGTAGCCTATTTTTTGTCCTCTTCTGTAATCGGTTTTTTGAACTTCAAGGCCTGCATTTTTTATTGGTATCATGAATTTTTATTGTAGTGAATTTCATCAAAACTAAATTGATTGCAATTTAATTATAAATATTTTCATATGATTTTTCATTTACTAATACTTACAACTCCTGCAACAAGTTTTGAATATCCACTTGAGCCAAGCTTGTGTTGCCTGTGCTTTTGTTTTCTTGATGTTGTTACCTTTGTTGTGTCAGGAAACCTATGTGATGTTTGAAATATGTTAGATCACATAAGTACAAAGAGTAAATGGTACATAATTTCATTATTAACATTATCACATACCTTCTTTCCTTGGGCGATACTACTTGTCCACAGTGTCTTGCACTTCTCTCAAGTACATCCTTTTCAAGATCCTCCCACTCATTAATAGGAATATAGGGAGGCCGCTTGTAATAAGGGTTGTGTTTTATTTGGCTCATGTAGTTGTCCCTAATATACTTCAAAATAGTGTCCACTTTGTCAAGGAGTCTAAGTCTATGAAAGACTTTAGGTCCAAAAAGTGTTGCCATAGAATCAATGAGTTTATTCTTTAACCCTTTATCTTGTAATGACCACCTTTTAAGAAAAAAATTGTTAGATTCATAAATGAAGTGAAGCTACCTTTTAATATACTTGAAGAAAGGGATGAAATGAAATCTAATCTTGCAATGAAATCAAAATATGATACCATGTGCGTATGGTCGGTCTGAAAATGCACAAACATTCATCATTAAGTTTTTCATAAAATAGATTATTCCCTACAAGATAATTATGAGATTATTATAATTAGTTATTGCGAGGGACCACACATGGGGTTAGTGAATTACATTATGAGTATTATATTGTATAGTAAAAGAAAGGATCAATCTTTAAAGTACTTGGAAGCTGAGCTACTCTCAACGGAAGTCCATCTTCATTTCTCACGAGAAATTGATCACAATTTTGTATTGTTCCCGTACATTTAACATGAGTACATCTAGGAATTGTGTCATTGCCTCCTATATAAAATAAATCCAATATTACAAAATGCCCCCTAAGAAAGAATATATAGTTCAAGTGAAATAAACACATGAAAAAAAAGAGAAAAAAAGAGGAGTCTACTTACCAATAGTAGGTGTTTCCATTAGATCTGTGGTCATGTTATGTGTTTCCAACATTGCAGGTGAAACTACCTCTGCGGATTTGATTCTTATACCTGGCATCGTACCCAACATAGGTTCAATAGAAGGTGCTGAACAAAAATATTGTTAGAGCATAAAAAAATTTGGATAACCATGGACAAGATGGAGTATAAAACATGCGATGTACCACCTGAAGTATTTGCATATGAGGTGTTTCCCTTTAATCTATTTAGCATCCCCTATAAAGAGAACATATATATATTTTAGTTAATGACATAAATAAAATAGTATACTATAAAAATCATTATTGAATGTTAATAGCTACTCTATAGTTCTGAACATGGCCAATCAACATATCCGCTATCCTCTATATTTCAGGAGTGTGAGGTTGAATATCTACCATTCGAGCTAACTCTTTTTATATTTCACGAAGGACCCTTTCCAGTGCAACCACAGATTAACCTTTGATAAAAAATCAACATCAAATGGATCCTACTCAACCTGCGGATCCTCATGGACTACTTGTTCCTTTCCCTTTTTCTGATCAGCACTCGTTTGTGAAAACAATATTATTAGTCCTTTATTTAAAAGTAATCCAAAATTGTAGAACAACAAAAAATACCCATTAACATAACAAAAAATATGCACTAACATTTTCCTTATATGTACATTTGTACAATAACAATGATTTTTACATGTCGGGAAGAAGAAGTCCCATGAGAACTATCATTGTCATGCATATCGCGTGGTTGTTGATCCATACTATAGCTCTGTATTTAAAAAAATATCATTCAGACATGTTAAAACACATGTGTTCTTATTCTAAGTTATGTTGTATAATAGACAATTATCAAAATGCATACCACCTCATCCATGATAGTGATGGTTTTTTTTTTTATCTATGTGATTCAACATGTAAATCAATAAGAAGCTCATTGCCTCCATGTATTGATTTGAACGCACATACAAATATGTGATTTCCCTCGTGCACCTCAAATATGTAATTGGGTTGCTTCTTAGTTGACGCATACCGTGTACTATTTATAAAACCTGCAATATTTCTTGATGATTTTGGTCTTCCATCAACGTATATAGCTACTATTTTACTTTATTCACTGAATTTTTCTTGTATATAATTTGCCGCGAGTGCATACCTACACATACTTTTTTTATATTTAACAATCTGCATCCAACTATTGTAATCATAACAAGATCCGACATACTTCATCAATTCAACAACTTTGTTGTAAGAGACCTTTATGCCATCCATGGAAAATAGGCCCAAACCATGTAATGAAGATGGTGCTATGCGATATATCCTCTCTTTAACACAAAAAATAGTGTTTATTGAAGGAAGTTCATCAGGGACCCATTATTTCTATAGATGTTTGTACCTAAAGGGAAGCTCAGAGTTACCTTTTCTCTCATCATCATAAGAACACAACCCCCCTTGAGCAAGGAAAAATTTCATGCGTTTATTGAATTTCTTTCTGATCTTTTGACCTCAAGTCAATCTCATTTAATTATACGTACTAAATGTCTCACTTTCTTCTTCCATTCCTAGATTTTCCTCGCTCGAAGAAGATGATTTTGACAAATACCTATTTTTTGGTACCCGCACTTCATGCAATGAGAAAGATAGGTGGCAATGAGAGAGATATTTTACAAATGGTAAAAGACATTAATCACTATGGGGTGTATTGACTTGTACTTGACAATCCATGAGACTGTGTGGGATACCTGACATAAGATAATAGTTATATAATCAGACAAACATAGTTCACTCCATTGTAGGGAACAAAGAGAATCCCATGTGATTTAACATCATTGAGATGCCTCCTTTCATTAGCTTCATGTCACCTTCTCATAGCTTCTTATAGCTTCCTATGTGTTTCATCCTTCATTTATACACTTACTTCGACCAAAATTTTAATTTTTTGACAAATTTCACCAAAGGCTTTGTAGGAAACCAAGTAAGGGGTATTCTTGAGTTCAAACACATTGAGCTACTACAACTGAATTATAAATCATGAATTCACTATAAATTAAGGGGCATTATAAATCATGAATTCGTTATAAAATTAATGTATTGCTCTAGATTTCATATAGACATTTTGTTAAATGGTTGGCATGTATGTTTATTCAAAGGGAGTTATATCATTTGGAATGGATATATGATAGGTTGATATCGAATTCTATGTCAAGATTTATAGCATTAAATTGATCATAGTTAGAAGACTCAGACACAAGAAGAATATGAGTATAGCCAATTTTCAAAAGAATTTGAATGAATGCAAACATACACAAGTGGATGAACATAAATAATGAAGGTGCCTTATATTGCCTAAAGTAATGAAGTGTTGAAATGGGGTTCAATCTAGTATACTCATGTATGATCTAGAAACTGCAAGGAAGGAAATGATGGGGTTAGATCCAAAGGATCTAAGCAATGCCTGACACCCTATTATTGATCCTCATCTACAATTATGCATGTGCATAGTTAAGCCATACACTTCTAAAAGGAACTATGCTATAGAACATTTGCACTCAAGAACATGTGCAGTGTATAGGTGCTAGAATCCAAATGAAGCCCTACATTTATGTCTCTATGAACATCTGGTGAATCACTATTGTGGTTGCATCATCCAAATAGTATAACAACAACACCAGATGTTGTTGTTCCATCTGGTGTTTCTATGACATCATTTCCAAATGATGCATCCACAACACTAACCCACCATGCCCATCAACACAAGGTAGTCATGATCAAGCATAAGCAATGGAGGGGACATTATCAAGGTCAAATCAAAGGTCCAATTTCATTCCTTGAAATTTTATATTTGTATAGTTATAAAATTTCATGCCTTAAAATTTTATAACATAGCTCCTTAGCATTTGATCTTCATATTGCATCCATGACTTGAGGTAGGCATTCGAGCTTTGTCTTCTCTTTAACTCAATTTCATTTTGATGAAATTTGTTGATTTAATTGTGATGCCCACTTGGTTATAAAAAAAAGGTAAAGAAAAAAAAGTGTCATTTGTAATTTTTGTGAATTCAAAGAGCTTTCGCGAAGATGAAACTGCACTTTCACATGGTGCGAAGAGGGAATTCGAGTTTGGTGTGCATGAAAAGGCCGACACCATGTGGGAAGAGGTCACTGACACTTGAGGTAGGCATTCGAGCTTTGTCTTCTCATTAACTCAATTTCATTTTGATGGCATTTGTTGATTTAATGGCATAATATGAATGTTAATAGTGGCATTATTTACGTCTTAGCATTTGGAATGCTCGATGACCCACAAGCGTTGAGAGCTAGGGCATCATTGCTATTACCTTCAAGGCATTGTGAACTGTTTGATCTCTCTTTATTTGTTTTGTTGTTGATATTCACTATGTGGTACTCTCTGTTAATGATCATTTCATGAGGAAATGTCTTGATGGCTCACGGGCTGCAAGCTAGGGCATCATGCATTATTTATGAGCTCACTATTTGAGCACCTCATGTCCCTATTTGATTGGTTGGTGCTCTATTTATTATATTTAGTTTACATCATATATTTAGTCTTAATAAATATCTTATAAAACAACATAAAACTAACCCAAAATACTTTGTCTTAATAAAATTTTAATAAAACAATATATTTAGTCTTAATAGAATTTTATAAAACAACATATATTGTGTGAAGTGTTTGATCTCTCTTTATTTGTTTTGCTATTGATATTCACTAGCTATATGGTACTCCCTGTTTATGATCATTTCATGAGGAAATCTCTTGATGGCTTGTAGGCTATAAGCTAGGGCATCATACATTATTCATGAGCTCACTATTTAATACTGACATTGTTTACATCTTTGTAATTGGAATGTTTGATGACCTGCGAGCTTTGAGAGCTAGGGCATCATTTCTATTACCTTCAAGGCATTGTATGAAGTGTTTGATCTCTCTTTATTTGTTTTGTTGTTGATATTCACTATGTTGTACTCCCCATTTATGATCATTTCATGAGGAAATGTCTTGATGGCTCACGGGCTACAAGCTAGGGCATCATGCATTGTTCATGAGCTCACTATTTAATAATGGCATTGTTTACATCTTTTCATTTGGAATGCTTGATGACCCATGAGCTTTGAGAGCTAGGGCATCGTTGCTATTATCTTCAAGGTATTGTGTGAAGTGTTTGATGTCTATTTATTTTTTGTTGTTGTTGATATTCACTATGTGGTACTCCCCGTTTATGATCATTTCACGAGGAAATGTCTTGATGGCTTGTGAGTTGTAAGCTAGGGCATCATGAATTGTTTATGAGCTCATTGTTTGAGCACCATCCAATCAAATAGGGACATGAGGTGCTCAAATAGTGAGCTCATAAATAATGCATGATGCCCTAGCTTACAGTCCACGAGCCATCAAGACATTTCCTCATGAAATGATCATAAACGGGGAGTACCACATAGTGAATATCAACAACAAAAAAAATAAAGAGAGATCACACACTTCACATGATATATGTTGTTTTATAAGATTTTATTAAGACTAAATATATGATGTAAATTCATAATTATACTTGATATATATAATACAATGGTATCTAGTATAATCTATACATTTGTGAGATGTGATTAATTCCAGCTATATGAAGTTTTGAGATTAAATTGGTGAGTTTGTATACTTTGTCCATTTTAAACTAACCTATGAATTCAAAGGAGGAATTATGAAATATAGTTGTAGGTAGTTATCTTTTCTATAATGATAGAGGAGTGAAAGGTAATGATCAATGAGGTTGCTGCTATTAGATCATACATTAATACACTTATTGTTTTGAATTTGAGCTCAGGCATCATGCACTGTTATTGTTACCATTGCATGCTTATTGCTATTGTGCACCATATATTGTTTTATACATTATTTATTTCATTGAAACAGTGAGCTTGGCATTTTTAATGTATTTTATATTAATGGATGAATTCTACCATGTTGTTGAGGCTGTAGATGCATTGAATCACCATTTCTATTCTATTTTTATAGCAGCAATATAACAAACAGAGCACTGACCAATCAAATAGGGACATCAGAAAGACATTTAATGCACTATTACTTCATGATGATGATAAAAATTTCATTGGCTCAAAGCACATAGAATGTGGGTAGATGCATTAAGTCACCACTTCCATTATATTTTGATGAAGAGGAACTATGTTATAAAATTTCAAGGCATGAAATTTTATAATTGTACATATATTTTATTAGTATAACTATACAACAGAAGAGCACCCACATGCCTTGGTTGTTATTAGTCTATGAAAGGTTTTGGTTTGCCTTTCCCAATTGAGGTATTATCCTAAGATTCAAAAGGACCAAGGTAATAATAAGTCTTGAACATAAATGCATGATTGTGGATCCTCAAGTAGGAGTTATGATGCAAAAGAAGAACACTTATATGGGTTTACCCATATAAGGACAATGGTTTCATTAATCTTTCTTTCAAGTGCTCTTGGGTACTTTCCTTGGCCTATAGACTTGGGCATCCTATAGGGGTTGAACAAAAATTACGTAGGCAATAAGGACACATAGAACAATAAGTTTGGTGACTTAGACTTATGTTCAATCCTTAGTAATGGTTTGGGGAACTAATTACTAGATGAGTGACTACAGTACCCTAGTTTGCATTATTTGATGATCTTGTTTAATTTGTGTTCATTTCATGCAAAGATACATGTAAAGGAAAATAAATTTTTGCATCTAAAGATTACATGTATATATATGAAAAATAACTTGTATATACTATACAAGGAAAATAACTTTCAAAAGAAAATGCAAGAGTACAGGCATACATAAGGGGATATACATAAATAATAAGGGTGCCAGACATTCCCTGAAGTAATGAATTTTTGACCCGAGTATGAATCTAGTGTTCCCCTGTGTGATCCTATGCATTTGCATCTAAGTTTATAGTTTTCCTATGAAATCTAATAAATGTGAAACATGTGGAAGAAAATTAGACATATCGTTCAAGAATTCTTTAGCTTCATGAGGCTGATGTGATCTGTTAGCTTGGTTTTTTTCTAAATCAATTTTGGTCAAGATAGGAAACATTGTAGCATGATAGCTTATGGAATTTCTTGAGTTAGATAATTGATAGAATTTCCTAGTTGGACATGTGATAAACATGTGTTTGATTGATAGGATAGGACATGATAGATAGATAGATCAATCTGATCAAAATCTAAATTTTTTTTTTTGTGGTTGTTATGTGAGGATATCATTGATATTCTAATATCGTGGGAGAGATATCCTATGACTCAAAATTTGAGGTCGGGACTGTCAGAGACTGACAAGATTCTGATAGGTGCTATTGGATTTTTTTACATCATTTATATGCTTGAGACTCAGGTGAATCTAGGGATGTTGGTCATACTTGCAGAGAGATGGCACTCAAAGATGAGTACCTTTCATCTCCCTACAAGGGAGATGATAGTCATATTAGAAGATGTATATTGCATCCTACATCTTACTATTACATGAGAGTTAGTGTAGTATGACAGGCACGGGGGCTTGGCAGAGTATCAAGCAATCTTCAACGATGATCACATTGATGAGACCGAGATATACAACATGATTTGTCTATATGTAATGAAAAGTGAAACATGAAATAAATATCTCCACATCTTCATGAAACATCTTAGATCTTCATGGTAACTAGAATTTGATTATCATCATTGAGCTTGTTATGTTGCAAGGAAATGCAAGCATCATGGTATAATTAAACCAGTATGACCTGAGCACTTATTGCATAGAGTTTAATCTAGAAATCTTGACAAGCATCGAGGTATAATTAAACTAAGATGAGTTGAGTTTTGTTTGCATAACAAACAAGGAATATTCCCCCTCCATCAGGGAAAAAATATTTAGAGTCGAGGTATGTATGGCATATCACCATTCATAGAATTTTCATAACAACATGAATTGTATGCATTAATGACTATGAAACTGATGAAGGCACTTATGCACAAACACCCCAATTATTTGTTCCTTTGACTTCATCAGAACATATCCCACAAACAACAATCAAAGAAAATATCATGCCCCATCCTGACTATTCTAATCAATGACACATGGGAGTTTGAAAATCATGCCAAAGATATTCTGAAATAGCATAGGAAACATGATAACAATGAAATTCATATATGAATGCATAATCTACAACAAATCATTCTATCATGCCTACCATGAATATAAATTTCTTTTCCAAAAGATAGTGTGAGGTATATTGATTGATTTGATTGATGTATAGTCAAATGTATAGATAAGAGGTCATCTTTGAAAGATTGATCACAGGTTACGAGTCATGATGAGGATATCATCATGTAAGAACATTTGATTGTGTTTTCTTGTCTAGTGAAAATACTCCATTCTATCTTCTAAGAGTCGTGACTATCATAGATCCACTTCCCAAACTAGGTCGAGGACATGCCCCAGCTATGTGATGGGCTGACGTATTATGGATGAAGAAGGACACAACAAGACTAGGATGAAGACCAAGATAATAGACCAAGCCATGGTGGGGTTTTATTACGAATATATACAGTGGATGGTATTCTATGAACTGGCCATTTTTTTATGATATATACATGGTAGGAAAAGTGACGGACTAGTCATTTTATCATGGGTTTATACAATGATCAGACATGCAAGAAGAATCCTAATAGAGAGAGGAGCTAACTTGTCACATATGGCACCTGTTTCGAAGTTTTCACCACATTTTTATTGCAATTTTCTTTTGATTTTTTTTTTTTTTATAATATTTTTGAGTTTTATGATTTTTTTTATTTTTAATTTTATCTATATACATATCCCTTGCATTGGGACTTCAAGCATAGAACTTCTTGAGGTGTATGTTGTTAAGAGGCTCATCCAAGGGATCTCCCTCAAATGTAGACAACTGATAAGTCCTAGAGCCATAGACTGTCATAATCACAAAAGGATCTAACCAGTTGGGTTCAAATTTTCCTTTCTTCTCATGATGCTATTGATTTTTGAGATTCTCATGAAGGACTATATCACCCACCTGAAAGTCTCTGGGTTTCACTTTACTATTGTACAGATGAGACATCCTCTACTGATAGACTTTCAAATGATCATAGGCTCTTTGATGGCATTCATCTAGCAATTCTAATTCAGCTAGTCGTGCAACCCTATACTCTTCATCTGGAATTAACTCTTTTAGGGATACACGAAGAGAAGGTAACTCGACCTCGAGGGGCAGAACAACTTTAGAACCATAGAAAAGGGAATACGGTGTGGCACTAGTGGGATTATGGATGGAACTACAATAAGCCCATAAGGAGAGATTCAATTAGACATGCCAGTCAGGGCCAACATCATTAATAGTCTTTTGAAGGATCTTGACAATGGTTTTATTAGATGCCTCAGCTTGGCCATTACCCTGGGGATAATACATGGTGGAATAGTGGTGTGTGATGTGGAATTTCTTACATAGTTCATCCATGTCCTAATTTTGGAATTTCTTCCCATGATCAGTAATAAGATGCATAGGAATACCATATCTTTAAATGATATAATTAAGGATAAACATGGATATTTGTTTGCCAGTGGCAGTGATCAATGGAACGGCTTCAATCCACTTGGTAAAATACTCAATTGTAGTGATAATGTACATATGGCCATTGGAAGATGGATGGTGAATTGTGCCCATAAGGTCAATTCCCCACTAACTGAATGGCAATTTGGTTGTAAAAGGATGTAGCTATCGTGCCGATGCATGAATAAGATTCCCATGTATTTGACATTTCTTGCATTTCCTAGAAAATTGAAAGGAATCTATCTCCATAGTAGGCCAATAGTAACCCATACAAATGAGTTTCTTAGCCAAGGAAAAAACACTCGAATGTGTCCCACAAATACCTTTGTGAATGTCTTGTAAGGCAGTTTGAGCTTCATTATGTTCAAGACATCGTAAGAGAGTACCGTCAAGACCTCACCGATACAGGGTGTCAGATATTGGAATATAGCAGGAGGCTTGGCATAAAAAGGTTCATTTTTGGTTTCTAGATATGTCAAGTGGAATGATATTGTCTTTTAGGTAGGAATATATCTTTCCATAGGTCAGGGAATCTTGTCTGATAATATGACATATGATGCTTGTATCAGGATCATCGTACATGGGATAAGTCAAAGATTCTACTAAGAACTCAAAATGGGCTTATGTATCTTCTACATCAAATAGAGAAGCAATTGTAACCATAGTTTGTTAAGCCTTTTTATCATGCCTTGGAATTTTCTCAAAGGTGATGATTGAAAAATATTTCTTAAAGTCATCCACCATATGTTTATATGGTAACAACTTGTCATCCTTGGTCTGGTATTCATTATTAACTTGATTGATAATTAGTTGAGAGTCTCCATAGATATTCAATTTAGTGAGTTTCCATTGCATAGCCATCTTCAACCC
The DNA here is from genome assembly GCA_027943335.1 of Chamaecyparis obtusa. Classification (NCBI taxonomy): domain Eukaryota; kingdom Viridiplantae; phylum Streptophyta; class Pinopsida; order Cupressales; family Cupressaceae; genus Chamaecyparis; species Chamaecyparis obtusa. Next base: position 59,446 of record BSBK01010208.1, on the reverse strand, counting down.
AATCATCAAGGCTTCATACTTAGCTACATTATTTGTACAAGGAAAGAGTAACTTGTAAGACTTTGGTATTGTATATCCTTGCCGTGTAACACATAGCACTCCAACTCCTAAACCATGTTGAGTATATGACCCATCAAAGTACAACTTCCATGTATGTGTGGATAATGTCAAGATATGTGCATCTGGAAATTTTGTATGTATAGGTTGATCATATGTCAGTGGTGCCTTAGCTAATTGATCTGCAATGACTTGTCCTTTGATGGCCTTCCTATCCACATATTCTATATTAAATTCACTAAGTAAGATAACCCACTTAGACAATCTTCCCGTTAATGTTGTCTTGCTCAAAAGATATTTCAAAGGATTGATCTTTGCAATAAGCTTGATATAATGAGACAACATATAATGTCACCATTTCTATGAAGCAAAGACTACTGCTAGACATGCTCATTCAATTGGAGAATAATTTATTTCATATCCCACAAGGGTGCAACTGATATAATATATAGCATTTTCCTTTCTTTCTTGATCTTGTTGGGCTAGAAGAGCACCTAGCGAGACTTTTGTAGCTAAAATATAGAGAAAGAGTGACTTTCCTAGAATCAGTGACATAAGAGTAGGAGGATTTGCCAAATATTTCATGATTTTAGTGAAGGCTTCCTCACACTTAATATCTCATTTGAATGATATGTCTTTATGTAACAGGTGTTGAAAATGATGACTTCTATCCACTAGTTGAGAAACAAACCTTCTGATGGATTGAAGGTGTCCTTGTAAAGATCTTAACTAACTGATATTTTTAGGAGAAGCCATCTCCATGATTTCCTTAAGTTTTTTTGGATCAATTTCTATACCTTTAGCTGAGACAATATACCCTAATAGTTTGCCCGATGTAACCCCAAATGCACACTTCTTTGGATTGAGTCCAATCTGATATTTTTCTATCTTGGTGAATATTCTATCCAACACTCTTAGATGACCATCTCTATTTTTAGATTTTGCTAGAATATCATCAACATAATCTTCCATTATAGTATGCATCCTGTCATGAAAGATTGTGGTCATAGCCCGTTGATAAGTTGCACCAGCATTCTTGAGTCCAAAAGGTATCACATTCCAACAATACGTGCGCCAAGGACATGTAAAAGCAGTCTTCTCTTGGTCTTCTAGCATAATTTTGATTTGATTATAGCTGGAAAAACCATCCATTAGAGACAACATCTCATGACCAACCATTAAATCAACTATGATATCAATGTTAGGCAATGGAAAGTCATCTTCAGGAAAAGCTTTGTTAAGGTCTCAAAAATCTATATAAACCCGAATAGACTTGTTTGGCTTTGATACTAGTAAAATATTGGAAATCCATTCAGTATAATCAATGGCTCAAATGAATCCAACATCTAGGAGCTTCTTCAACTCTTCTTTAACCATAAGTATGATATGAGGATGGATCTTTCTGAGTTTCTGTTTAACCGGTTTAATTCCTGGTGTAATAGACAAATGATGCATAATAAGGTTAGGATCTAGTCCTGGCATATCTGCATAAGACCAAGCAAAGTTGAAATGTCTTTCTTTGAAAAATTGTAAAAAAGCTTCCCTTTCTGACCCTATTAAGGATGATGCTACTTGAAGAATACGTGGGGACTCCCCTATTCCAATGTTGAGAGGCAATGTTGGTTCAATAAGTATTGCAGATTTCTCTCGATACATATAATTGGTGAGACTGCCAATCCTTCCATCTTTAGGCCCCTTAGAGAGATTTTCACCTTCATATACATCTTTTCTTTTTACTTTTTTGGGATCTAACACTGCCACTGAGTGGTTATCACCATTAGATCTTTTGATAATTTTTACATTTTTATGACTGAAAGGATTGGCACACTCTCCAAAATAAGCCATGTCATTGAGTTCTATTGGAAATCCCAACTTATGATCCCCTGCGGGTAAATGATCTCTGATTCCAAGATAGTCAATAATTGCATCATCATTATGGAAAACATCAAGGTCTGGATGGTTGGGAGAATCCCAATCTATAAGCTCAGGATGAACAAGGGGTATCATTTGGGTCAATATCAAAGGTGAAGATGGTATTTATAGAGAATTTATCAAGGTTTATAATTGTATCAGAAGGTCTATTTCCATACTCTCATCTGAATCGTCTATCAGAAAATAATTCTCACTTTCCTCACGATTGTCAAGAGTAGTATCATGTGGAACTAATCTTAGTGATTCAATCCTTGAACTCTCCCTCTCATGATAATCACCACTATAATAATGAACAACATTAACTCCTATTTCTTCAGTATAGTCAGATAAAGAATCCCATTCATAATCATTAAAGTCAGAATCATCATCATGATTATACCTAAGTCTATTAATGATTTCTGTTGCTATCCTTTTCTTTTTTGGATCCACATACATGCCATGTTTTTAGAATTCTAATGTAGGAGCCTTAGATATCTTGTGTAAAGGTGTGATCTTTTCTATTCCTTTATTTTCTTTTGGTCTTTCTCCTTTATATCCTAACCCTTTGGTATCTCTTTGATGATTTGGATTTCTCAGAATCAGTTTTGTAATACCTTCTCTCTGCAACCCTATAGGTCCACTGCCTTGGTATCCCATCTTTTGCAACAAAGTATATCCCTTACCATATACATAAGGTGATATATATTCATGTTTTACATCTTCTTCATTCTTATGTTGTTTAAACAAATAGTTAGCATTACACTCAACTACTTCTTTTGATATAGTGCCTCCCCTTATAAATGTGTCATAAACAAGTGTAGAAGGAGCTTCTGATTATTGTTTGATAATCAAGGATTTTCCATATGACTTAGGAGACAAGAGTAATTCTGTGATACAAAAAGTTTGACTCAAAGTGTATTCTCCCATATTTTTTTCTTTTATGTCTATTTTGATCCCATTAGATTTAGAGGTTGATGCTATATTACTTGGATCAATGGGTGTGGCTGCAGAAGATCCAACATGATTATAAGGTACCAAAGATTTGGGTGTTCTCTTCATAATGTTACAATACTAGAAAGGATCTGAATCTCCTTTGATAGTGATTTCTTGACCTTTATGGGGAAATTTCAAACACTAATGATAAGTCAAGGGCATAGCTTGCATAGAATGTATCCAAGGTCTTCCTAAAAGAATATTATATGCAAGGTCCATATCAAGAACTTGAAAAAGAACATCTTTGACTACATGACCTACTCTGATAGGAAGAACTACATATCCCTTGGATGACCTTTCTTCCTCATCATAAGCTTTGATTGTGATTTTCTTCTTTTGATCTACTTCATTTTCAAAAAATCCCAATGCAAGGACTAGTTTCAAAGTGCATATATTCAAGCCAGCTCCTTCATATATTAGCACTCTTTTGATTTTATGATTTTGTACAAGGACTTCTATATGGAGTGGAGCATTATGTGGTTGATTAATGGCTAGATCACCATGCTCAGTAAAAGATAGGTAATATGGAGTTGTCAAATGTCCCACCATAGCTTGGAATTAGGCTTGATCTAGATTTGTAGGGACATGAGTTTCTAGGAGAGCTTTCTCAAGAATATCTTTATGAGATGATGACAAATGCAAAAGTTCTAGTACAGATATTTGGGCTGGTGTTTTCTTTAATTAATCCAAATTATTGTATTGATTTGAAATATTTGGTGTGGACTTTGGAACATAGACAGACTTGTTTTGCGAGGTGGTAGGTTTGGACAAAACACCTTATAGAGTAAATTTTGATTTTGCTTGAGTTGTGACATTGACTGGTTGACTCTTAGGCTTTTCTTTCATAATGATCACATTGGCATAATATTGAGAAGGATGACATTCAAAAATGTGGTTAACATACTTATAGGATGTAGTATTGTAATTGGCTTGATTATCACCCTTAGTATTGGAGAAATTTCCTTTCTCATGTTCGAGAAGTGGATCTTTGAAAGCTGTATATGACTCATTTGAGGTATGTCCATCAACACTTATTTCACCACTTTCTATCAAGTCTTGTATCACATTTTTAAGTCTTTGACAATCATTGGTTTTGTGACCTTTCTCTCTATGGAATTCGCAATAGTCGTTATCATTCCACCAAGAAGGTTTCACTCGAGGTTCAAAATCTCTGATTTCAAGAAGTACAATGAGTTTCTTTGTGATCAACTTCCTTAATGCAGATTCAAGAGATTCACCTAAAGGAGTAAAAATTCTTCTACATGGCATAAAAGGCAGTATTGAATTGGATGAGTTATTTTTGTTGGTATTCTAAGTTGCAGTTTGATTACTATGAGTAGGTTGAGTAGCATTGGCTTTTCTTGTGAGATTTAGAAGAGGTTGTGTTGGTTTAACATGTCAGTTATCAATAATCCCATCATTGACAATGTTTTTGTTTTTGTTCCAAAATTTTGATTTTTCATTGTTGTTTTTATTGGGATTATGACTTGAGGATCCAACGTTATTCTTAGTGTGGAGCTTGATCTCATCTTTTCTAACCATAGCTTCCTCAATTTTGACTCCATTTGAGTTTGTTGAAATTAGGAGGACATTGCAATTGTAACCTATAACTCATTTCTTGTGTAAGGTTATGCACAAAGATATCCATCTTTTATTGTTCAGGAATTGTTCATGGATACTTGGAAAATAATTGACACCATCTTTGCAAAAAAGTAAGGAAGGGTTCTCCATTCTTTTATTGTGCATTGCAAAGATCAAGCATAGTGACCTCATGTTTGATGTTATATGAATAATGAGTCACAAATTTGTCAATAAGTTCGTTGAAAGATTTGATGCTTGGGGGTAGTTTGGAGAACCATTCCATGGCTTGTCCTCCCAAACTACATGGAAATAGTCACATAAGATAAGTTTCATTGTGAGTGACTTCAATACAAGCAGCACAAAACTCACGAATGTGGTCTTGCAGATCAGAATTCCCTTTGTATTTGTCAAATTTAGCTACCTCAAAATGAGGAGCGAATGATTCTAAATGTTTATCAAAAGGATAAGGAAATATATCATCTACGGAATATTTCTTGGTTGATGATCCAATTTGAATGTCTTGAATTTGTTGTTGAAACATCTAGATTTGTTGTAAAATAGGGTCCAAAGATAATGTAGATCCTTGAGTTTTATGGGAAGAACCTTGGTGTTTGTCTTCCATGGCTCCATGAGCTTGTATCTCTTGAAAATCACTACGTATTTCTTGATCATTTGTCATGGGTGGTTCTTTAAGATTAGAGACATCAGAATCAATTGGTAGTTTTGCTCCTTGTTGAGCAAGCATGAGGAAATATCTTTCTTTATCCATGTCTAAGAGTCTCTCCATGAATTTATGGAACCTAGGATCTTGTATGGATTCTCTCAATTCTTCATCAATTGGTTTGTCTCCAAGACCTAAGAAGGCCATTTTGTCTACAAATTCTGGATTAACTGATTGTTTGAGTTTTTGAGATCGAGTTTGAACCATAAAAAGGTGAAAGATGATTATGGGATGAAATTTTTGATGAATCAAATGGATGTGTTGGTAAGATGGATGTAGAAAGGAATCTTAGAATGTTGAGATAAGTATGATAAATTTGATAATCTAAGTCTATAGGAGTTATGGCTCTCACTATGATATGACAAAGATAATCAAGAGATGAAACCTAAGTAAGTTCTTAGTTAAAGATAATAAATCCTGATATAACAAATCACAAAGATCAAATTTGATGGTCAAGGTAATTTAAGTTAACACTAAATAGTGATTTGTTGGTTTTGGCTAAATGAAATGATGATGAAATTTTGAGGAAAATGGTCGAACAAGATATCAGAATGTTGTGTAGGTCAGATGTGTTTCCAAAATCATGAACAAGATAAAAGTGGATTTCTGAAAAAATAAGTAGGAAGATCCTAAAGTTTGTACTAAGGCTCTCTATGATGGATGCACATAAACAAATGTGCAGGACAATTGTATGCATGCACAAATTTTGTTTCTTGATAGTTTCACTTGAATTTTTTTTTATGTTTTTGGATTTTGAAATGTTATGATTTTTTGGGGGATTTTTGAGTTTAAAATGCAAAGAAAACAAATGAAATTATATACAACATAATTTCTAAGGTTTAATTTGGAAGGTGTGTCTCCCTTTGGTTTGAGTTTGGTTGATCAATGCTTGTGAATAAATAATGTCGAATAGATTGAATCACTTGGGATTTTCAGTTTGATTTCTTCTCCATTGGAAAATGACCAAAATTTGAACATTCAAACAAAAAGATAATAGTCACGTGTCTTCAAAATAGTCCTGCAAGGGACAAAGCAAATTTGTAGGATTTAAGTATATATGAAGTCTAAGGATAGTTTTCAATATTCCAATAACGTCAAGTGTATGTTCACAAAGATTTTCATGGGTCTAGCACAAATCGAAAACACATCAAGAAAGAACTACGTAAGGACAAGCTAGTATCAAAATCATTTGCCCACAACTTGTACCTATCCCAAAGGAATACAAATGGTGAGTAATCTTGAGGTGATCTAGGAAACCACTTGGATCGGTCTTTGCACAAAGATTATGATACTTTCGGTCAAAAGGGTAGCATCTAACTTAAGGTTTTTAGTGAACTTCATTCATGACTATCCCCTATAGTTTCGCAAGCAGAATTAAGGCCTATAGCCCTACAAGCATCCAAAATCCATAGTCTCACAAGAAAGATTTAGACCTCTCGGTCCTATGCAAGATGAATGTACTCCCCTTGTAGACTTGTAAATAAGATTGAGACCAAGGTAGTCCTACAAGCACCCAATCAAATGTAGTCTTTCTTAGCAATATTTAGGCAACTAGGCACTACACATGAATAAGTATTAGAAGTAAATATAGCCACATCTTTTCTCTCTTTAGATTGAAGAAAATTTTTGATTATAGTGAGGTGGAGTAGCCAGGTTCGCTTGTTCCCCACTTGGGTTGTTCCCAAAAGATTGCTCTCTTGACAGGCCCTCTAAAGGATGAATTTATTTTTTTTTTTAAAAGATGGATTAGCCACATAAGGAGTCTGGATTTCTGATTTTCCGTCAAGGGGAAAAGAGCATAATCTCCTATCCAATGCGTTGTTATCCCAAACGCACCAGACACACTTATTCTTTTTAAATCCAAACCCAAATGTGAAAGTTAATTTTAAACACGAAATTGAAAATGTGTAGAAAACATTTCAAGTAGAATTTCTAAGGCTAAAACTAATCACAAAATCAGGTTCTTTACACTTTCATGATGAAATTGAAAAAAAAAAGATTACTGAAAAATAATTTATTTATTTATTCATTTTATTTTTATCCAAGTTATGAGCATTTGAATTTTATAAAGAAGGGCCAACTTGGAATGTGTGCACTAGATTTTTAGGGTGGAATTTGATAAATTTGTCTGCAGATTTGTATAAACTTTTGAACCAGCTTTCTAACACTTCTTGAATCATAAAAAACAGAGCTCGTATGCACAAGTTATAAAGGTTTTCATGAAAGTGACCCTTTTTTAAGGAAAAAATCTTCAAGAAGAAGAAGAAGAATTATGAATGCTCCCTCAACCTGCAATCTTGAAAATTTAGAAACACACTTAAAACCACATTAGAATGTTAGTATAGAACTCATGAAGTGGGCCCCATGGTGGGCACAAAATATGTATGCAATTTAGATCTCTAACTACTAGAAATGAGATATTAACTATTTAAAGCTATTAAATCAATCTAAAGCAAACACAATGAAGATTACAAGAATTTAAATGAATTAAAAAATAAATGCTTTTAGTTTCCTTTATCCATGTAGCTTGTCTCCATTGTCCTCGCGGCCTTGATTTCTTGGATGTGGTGAACTCTCAGATTTCCTTTGTCCAAGATGTTCTCAAAGTGTGGAGATTTGGTTATTTGTATGCAAAATGGTCTTCTCAAACCCAAGACGCCTCCAAAAGTAGGAGATTTGTCCAATATGGAGAGATGTATGCTCATGAACTATGCTCAAACTTCAAATGTGGAAGGATTTTGGCATTATGAGGATAAGGATGATGATTTTTGGATGCAAAATTGCATTATGACAATGTATAGAAGGTGGATAATTTGTGAAGGGAAGATACTCAATTTATAAGGTTTTTTGGAAAATTAACGGTTAGGATTGTATGGAGATCAAGGGTTGAGATTCTCTCATTTTGATTATTTAATTCAAAGTGGGTGGGTGAATCTATTTTGAATATTAAAATAAAACCTACTACAAAAGCTTACCCAAAGATTATCAAGTTTCTAGATGAGTTAAGGTTGGATGAATTTGTGGGTTAACCTGAAGTGAGGTTTTTAGAGAGGTTAAGAGGCTTGTAGAGGGTAGTTAAGGTCAAATTTAACTTCTCCACTTGGTATACTTAGGCTTAGGGGTTAAATTTTAGTCATTAAATGACCCAAAACTCATTAAATGACATTCAAAGGTAGCCTCAAAGTCAAAATCTGAGTTGTGCAATTTGAAAATTTTGGGCAAAGTGTCTTATCTTTCCCATGTGGGTTTTGACTTGGAATGATAAGAGAAGACTTTAGAGGTGGGTTAGAAGGATGGGTTAGGTGAGAGTTAGGAGCTATGTGCTCAAATAGAATTAAATGTAATATTTAATTCTAAGTGAGTTAAAAATGAGTTATGAATTAATTTAAATAGATAAGTGTATTTATTTAAATTAATAGAAGAAGAGGATTTAATTTATTAAATGGTTATGTGTTACCATTTAGATTAATTACACTATAGCTAATTAAATTAATTTAGCTAGAAGGCTATGATTATGAATTAATTTAAATAGATAAGTGTATTTATTTAAATTAATAGAAGAAGGGGATTTAATTAATTAAATGGTTATGTGCTACCATTTAGATTAATTGGACTATAACTTAATTAATTAAATTAATTTAGCTAGAAGGCTATCATTAATCAATTAAATAATGTATGATTATTTAATCGATAATGCGACTAAGATGACTAAATTTAATTAAAAGTGTTAATCAAATTTATGTGTCTACAGAGACCCATGTGGGTCCTTACATATGTAGTTGGAGATTGAAATTGATCTGAAAAGAGAGTTGACTTGGGTTTGCTAGTCCAAGTTGATTAGGAGTGTGCAAATGATTAGGGAGAAGATTAGATGGGAGATTAGGATTAATTAGTGGGCAAGTGGGAGAATTACGAGAATACAAGTGGGAGGAAAGAGAATGAGCGAATGGTCAAATTAGCTAATGATAGACAATTTGCTAATTAAGTAAGGTTAGTATGTGTGAAGGAGTTGGGTTGAATTTGAACCAAGGGTTAGGTGGTTAAAGGATGGTTAAGTTAGGGGTTAAAGTTAGGAGCTAGGTCCTCAAATAGATTAAATAAGATTTATTTAATCACAAATGGGAGGTAATGAATTAATTTAAATAGAAAAAGAGTATTTATTTAAATCAATAGAAGAAGGAGATTTAATTAATTAAATGGTTATGGGTTGTCATTAGATTAATTAGACTATAGCTAATTAATTAAATTAATTTAGCTAGAAGGCTAACATTAATCAATTAAATAACGCATGACTATTTAATCAATAATGCGAGTAAGATGACTAAATTTAATTAAATCATTAATCAAATTGGAGCGTCATTAAACTTTATTTTTTATTCTTATTTTAGTTAATAATTTAAAAAATAATAATAATAAAAAAGTTTTGTAACAATTAAAATAATTTGTAATTTTTTTTTATGATTCTTAGAATAGGTTTATCTTGATCCTAAGTTTGATTCATATAAGATTCAATGTGATTGCATAATTTTTTGAAGATCAATGTGTTCATTAGAATAAATATTTGGTAGATTAAAATTTTTACATTCATTATAATTGTTAAAACTACATAGAATGTTTCAAATTAAAATTATTGCTATAGAGATATGAAAGTAATATTAATTAATTCTAAAACATAATAGATTAATTATTGAATAAACAAAATTATTTTAATCCATATTATAACAAGAAAAGTTTCTTTAATACATGTAAAATAAATCTCTCTCCCTACATATAACTTTTGAGAAAAAAAATATTTCTTTAAAATAAAATAATTACAAAATAATTTTTGAATAAAATAACTATTAATACAAATATTTAAAATATTTTTAGATACAATCATGATAAATGTTGACACTTATTATAATCTATTAATATAATTAAAATCCTACTAAATCCAAAGTAATAAAGAGACGTCAACTTTGACTAAATTTGGTGGATGCAAGAGACATCAACTTTGATTAAATTTAGTGGATGCAGTGAATGGTGCACATTCTGTCATGGTCCTGCATGAGTTGTCATTACCTACCATTTATTTGACTTTTCATTGTCTTGAAGTTCAGCTCCGCCTATCATTCATTGCATGTAGGCCGTTTCAAATACGAAATTTGTATCTACAAATTAAACAGTCTCAAAGAAAAGTATGTTGCAATCAGGATTCAACTGTGTGATTCTTTTGACTCAAACTCATTGAAATATGTTTAAGCAGTTTTGAATAAAAAATTATATGTTAGTTTTCTACGTTTTTCTTTTAACATGTAAGAACATTGAATATTTCTTGAGTTAAGATATTCATTACTGGAGACTTTCTTTAGCATCATTGCTTTGATCCCTTTATTCATTATAAATCATTTAGTTAAGATATTTTATAGTGATTTTTAAAAAGTTATTACTATTTTACAAGTGTTGCTTAGTATAAATATATTAATTTTTGAAGTATAATAATTTTCAAATAAATAATAATAAAATAGCTTTTCAATAAATAAAATCATTTTTAATTAAAAACAAAACATTGTAGTCAATTTAAAACTAAACATTTTCATCAATTATAATTTAGTCATTTATAGTAAAAATGTTATATTTGATTTGTTTGTCTTCAAGTGAATTGTTGAATCAATAGTACTAAAATGAAATCCACATTCAAAGGTGTCAAAATGATTTTTAAAATTGATCTCTAGGTCAAAGTGATGTTTTATTTATTATCCATATCCACCATTATGGCACTGACCATTTAGATTTCAAAATACGTGTTCAAATTTAAATTCCCCAAATACATCCAACAATTCCCAACCAATTCATTGCATATTATTAAATCTCTAGTTTAAAGTTCAACGATTTTGAATAGAATTGATGGTGACTAAAGAGTTCCCCTCTATATATTTTTTAACTATAGCAATAAAGCATTTAAAAGATGAAATCTAATTTTTAAATAATATTAATAAAATTATATCATGATTAAAAAAGAAAGTAGACATATAAAAATACTTTCTAATGTACTCTTTAATTTTCATAATGCTAAAAGAGGATGGATTTCACCATTATAGAATTTTCTTAACTCCGTTCAAAAGCTCAATTTATCTTGTTAATCTAACAATACTTTATCAGTAACTTATTTTGTTTTCAACGCTATGAAATTGTGGTCTGACCAAAAATTCAAAATTAATATTTTCTACAATAGCATAATATGTCACCTTGACGGCAATAAGGACGTCCACTCCTTCACCATCCAATCTCAAACGATTTAAACACAAAGCCTTAATTTATTTATTTCCCATCCCCATTCCATGTCATTGTATCCTCCAGATTCCCACTGCCCTAGCTTGGTCTACCATGGCTCCTCTTTTGTTGTACTCTTTCATGCTCTGCATCTTCTCAATCTTCGATGTTTCTTACTCTCTGAATATCTCTCAACAGCAACAATTGCTTTTGCAATTCAAAGCGGCCATTTCCACCAACTCCTCTTCACTGCCAGATTGGACCCCCCTTCATCCGCTTTGCAATTGGACTGCCGTTAGCTGCCATACCACTTTTCAGTCCGTTTACGCCCTCAACTTATCCCGTATGAACTTAGATGGCACCATCTCTGCCCTGCTGGGGAATCTCACCTCTCTTCAATCCCTCGATCTCTCCCACAACGCCCTCACCGGTACAATTCCACCTCAACTCGGCCAGCTTCACCGTCTGCAGGTACTTTGGCTATACCGCAATCAATTACAAGGAACAATTCCCCACTCTCTTTCGGCTTGCCGCAGTTTGTATCATCTGGCACTCTCCTTTAACCAACTGCATGGCAGCATTCCCCCTGAACTGAGTTTCCTCCCAAGATTGAAGTTTCTCATCTTGGTTGAAAACAATCTCACAGGTGTCATTCCCCCTTCTTTCAAAAATTTGTCCGCTCTAGTTGAACTGGATTTGGGAGAAAATAATCTCTACGGCCGCATTCCTTCTGAATTGGGAGCCCTGCCTCAACTACAGAGCCTATCCCTTGATATGAATCAGTTGTCAGGTCCCATTCCCCCTGAACTTGGGAAGCTCACTCACCTGCAGATTCTTTTCCTTTACACAAATAACTTATCAGGCCCCATTCCAAGCTCTTTAGGAAATCTGTCTGCCTTGACTGGTATAGCTTTGCACCAAAACTATCTTCAAGGCCCTGAATTGGGCATGCTCACTCACCTGCAGTTTCTTTTCCTTTCGGAAAATAACTTATTAGACCCCATTCCCAGCTCTTTAACAAATCTCTCGAAGTTGACTGATTTAGCTCTGTACCGTAACGAGCTTATTGGACAAATTCCAGGGGAAATTGGTACCAAGCTCTCCAATTTGCAATTACTCGGTTTATGGGGAAATCAGCTTAGTGGAAAAATACCTAACTCGCTTGGAAATTGTTCCAATCTCACAGAACTAATTCTATCTGGGAACCAGCTCAGTGGAATGGTGCCAATGGAGCTAGGTAAGTTGAACCTTCTTAACCAGCTTTACCTACACCACAATCATCTTGTTAGTGATAGCAGTAACAAATTGGCTTTTCTAACTTCTCTAAAAAACTGCTCCCAGCTGCAAGCAATACAAGTGTCGCATAATCATCTCACTGGTATGTTGTCCCCATCGATAGGCCAATTTTCTTCCAACCTCAATCTCTTGGAATTATCAGACAACATGATAAGCGGAAGCATACCACAAGAGATTGCCAATCTAATTAACTTAACCTATTTAGGGTTAAGCAATAATCTTTTTAGCGGCAGTATTCCATCAGAAATTAATAGATTACAGAAGTTGGAAAGATTGTGGTTGGGTGGGAACAAATTAGAAGGAAGCATTCCAAGTGAGATTGGTCAAATGAAACATCTCGGACTCATAAGTCTTGGTCACAACCGGCTATCTGGAAAAATACCAGATTCTCTTTGTAACCCCCAACAGCTAAGACATCTTTCACTTCAGCACAACAGCTTGTCGGGGGAGATCCCTGTTAGTTTATCAGGCTGTCAGAAGTTGGAGCTATTTGACTTATCTTATAATAAATTAGTGGGAAGGATACCTCCTGATGTCATTGCAATGATATGGGCAGAGGCAAAATTAGAATTAAGACACAGAGTGCTACGGCACAATATAAAACAGATTTTGTATTGCTGTTCACCCAAAATGATTTACAAGATGCCTTTATATAGGCATTGGAAAAATTTCCGGAAGCTACTAGTTACAACTTGAGAAATTTCTGGAAACCCTTCACAACTTGAGAAATTTCTAGAAACCCTTCTAGAAGGTGTAAATTTCTGGAAACTATTAAATAATTACTATTCGAGAAACTTCCAGCATAAAAGACAAAATTATGGTAGAAATTACTAGAATCTTCTAACACTCCCCCCTAATTTCTACCACTAATTATTTATTACATTAATATTTACAATTCCCAAAAGTTCTCTCAAAAATTCAAATTGTCCTTGTGCTAATGCCTTTGTGAATATATCTGCAAGCTGCTCCTCTGATTTGCAATGCTGAAGATTGATTTCTTTGTTGATGACCAACTCTCTAATGAAGTGATATCTAGTATCAATATGCTTTGTCCTCTTATGAAATATATGATTCTTTGAAAGTGCAATGGTGGACTTGTTGTCGCAGTAGATTGTAGTAGGTTTCCCTTGCTCATTCTTCAGATCCTTCAAGATTCTACGCATCCATACTGCTTGACATGCTGCTGATGTACCTGCTACATACTCTGCTTCTGTTGATGAGATAGTCACTATAGGCTGTTTCTTAGATGCCCATGCCACAACTCCTGTTCCTAGATGAAATGCATATCCAGATGTGCTTCTTCTATCATCAATATTTCCTGCAAAGTCACTATCTGTATATCCAACCAATTGAAAATTATTTGAAGTAGAATACAATATGCCATGATTTATAGTTCCTGCAATATACCTCAAAATTCTCTTTCCTGCCTGCCAATGTGAGTTCTTAGGTGAATCCATGAATTTAGAAATCAAACTCACTCCATACATCAAATCCGGTCGAGTTGTTGTGAGATACATCAAACTACCAACCAATTTTCTAAATAGAGTTGAATCAAAGTCTTTCTCATTATCTTCTCTACTTAGTTTTGTGCTCACTACTACAGGTGTAGAAACTGGACTACAATTAATCATTTTGAACCTTTTCAAAACATCCTTTGCATACTTTGACAAATGAAAATACTTTTATCATTTTGTGTAACTTCTATACCAAGAAAATATTTCATCAAACCCAAATTTGTCATATCGAATTCTTTTTTCATTGTTGACTTGAACATATCAATAGAAAGATTACCTGTAAATATCAAATCATCAACATACAAGCAGACAATCAAAATTTGACCTAGTTCATTGACCTTGGTGTATAATGTAGGCTCACTAGTGCATCTGTTGAATCCATTCTCTATCATGTATGAATCTATCCTACTGTACCATGCCCTTGGTGCTTGCTTCAATCCATAAAGTGCCTTCTTCAACCTGTAAACTTTGTCTTCATATCCTTTTATTTCATACCCAGGTGGTTGTTGCACATAGACTTCTTCTTCCAAATATCCATTCAAGAAAGCTGATTTAACATCCATTTGATATACCATTCAATTGTTTTGAGCTGCAATAGCTAGAACCATCCTAACAGTGTCAAGTCTTGCTACAGGGGCAAATGTTTCATTATAATCAACTCCATATTCTTGCGCAAACCCTTTAGCAACTAACCTTGCCTTAAATTTTTCTACTTCTCCATTTGCTTTGAACTTAGTCTTATAAACCCATTTCACACCAATACAATCTTTATCTTTAGGCAAATCAACTAATTCCCATGTATCATTCTTCTCAATGGATTCCATTTCATTATTCATTGCATTAATCCAATGTTCTTCCTTAATTGCATCTTCAAAGTATATAGGATCTTGAACAAATAAAGCAAAATTTGATTGCAAATCTATTTTACTTCCTTGATCATAGATATCTTTCAAGTTTCTATTTTTCTTACATGCAATTCTTGATCTTAACTCTGCAAGTGTAGGGTTTGATTCATTACTTACTTGTGGGCTTGAAGATTCTCTTTCTTGAAATTCCATTTGTGGATGATCTTGTGTACTTCTCAATGGAGTTCCTCCTTCTTGATCCTCTTGATCTTCTCTTCCTTGACTATTAATAGGTATTGCTACAGCTCATGTTATTGTTTTATCTATATTTCCATCCCAAGATTCTTCTTCTTTAAAAATAACATCTCTACTCACAATGACTTTCTTAGTTATCGGATTAAACAATTTATATGCCTTAGATTGCTCATCATAACCAATAAAAATACATTTTTCACTCTTATCATCCAACTTACTTCTAGTTTCCTTAGGTATATGTGCATATGCAATACAACCAAATATTCTTAAATGAGAAACACTATGATGCTTACCACTCCATGCTTGTTGTGGAATCATATCCCTCACAATTTTTTTTGGACTCCTATTCAAGATATAAACTGCACAAGCAACTGCTTCAGCCCAATACTCATTTGGAAGATTCTTACCTTTCAACATGCTTCTTGCCATCTCCATTATTGTTCGATTCTTTCTTTTTGCAACACCATTTTGTTGTGGTGTGTAACTTGTAGTGAACTGCTTCTTTATTCCATGATACCTACAATAATCTAAAAACTCATTTGACTTGTATTCTCCACCTCTATCGGATCTTAATACCTTGATTGATAGGCCACTTTGTTTCTCAACCAATGCTTTGAACTCTTTAAACTTGCCAAATGTTTCAGATTTATATTTAAGAAAATAAACCCATGTCTTTCTACTAAAATCATCAATAAATGTTAGAAAATAAAGGCTCCCCCCTAATGATGGTGTTTTCATTGGACCACATATATCTGTATGCATAATTTCTAAAGGTGCCCATGCTCTGTATGACATTCCCTTTGAAAAACTTTCTCTATGATGTTTAGCCAAAATACAACTTTCACATAAATTTGATGGTACTTCAATAGGAGGTAAACCTCCTACCATTTCCTTTCTTTGCAACAAACATAATCCTTTTAAATTTAGATGTCCATACCTCAAGTGCCATATCCATGCTTGATCTTGACATATTTCTTTAAAATTTTCTTGAATTTCCTCCATCATCTTACTCTTCATTTGAAGTGGGAACATTCTGTTATTTGTCATATCAACTTTGGCAATCAACCTGTTACTAGGAGGAATATCAAATATAGTGCACACATTCTTTTCAAAAATAACTTTATAACCTTTTTGACTAAGTTGTCCCACACTAATAAGATTATGCTTCAACCCAGGTACAAAATAAACATCAGGAATAGATCTCTTACCGAGTTTTGTTACCACATTGATTGTACCTTTTCCACTTACTTCCACTATGTGATCATTGCCCAACTTCACTTCTGATTTGACTGAAGTATCCAAACTTTCAAAAAAATCTTTATTTCCTGTCATATGGTTACTACAACCACTATCTAGAAACCAAAAATCACTTGAACTTTCTTGAGCCACATTGCATGTAATAAATAAAGTCTCTGAACTACTTTCAGTAAAATTTGCATTTTTCTTATCTATATCAGCTTGCTTCTTTCGACACTCGTTTGCAAAGTGACCAAACTTCTTGCAATAATAACATTGGACATTTGATTTATCATACCTTTGTGATGGCTGATTATTATTTTGACCCCTTGAGTTGAAGCTTTGATTTCTCCTTCCTCCTGGCTGTGTGCTCCTTTCTTCTCTTTGATAATTATTTCTTCCTCTTCCTCTAAAGCTTGGATTTCCTCTTCCTCTGCCTCTGCCAAATGTCATTTGTGTTTTGAATGCATTCTCTAATGAAGTATTGTTCCGTTTGTTTAACCTATCTTCATGATTTTATAAAGATCCAAACAACTCATCTATAGATAATGATGACAAATCTTTAGTTTCCTCAATCGTCACCACAATAGAATCAAACTTACTAGGCAAACTTCTTAAGATCTTCTCTACAACCTTCTTATCTATTAATTCATCACCATTCATTCTTATTTGTCTAATCAAATCCGTAATATGATTTGAAAATTGATCTATAGAATCAGAATCCTTCATTTGCAACAATTCAAATTCTCTCCTGAGGGCTTGTAGTTTAGAAACTTTTACCTTACTTGTACCTTGATATGCCATCTCAAGGATCTCCCATGCTTCCTTAGCTATAGTGGTTGGCATAATCTTTCCAACAACAGAATCATCCAAACCTTGTCCAATTATCTGCAAAGCCCTTAAATTATTTTCCCTATTTTCATCAAGCTTCTTCTTTTCATTAGCATTTAAATTAGACTCATCTTGTGGTTCTGTGTAGCCTTTTTGAACTATATCTAATAACTGTAATGAACTAAGTATAACTCTCATTCTATAAGACCAATGTTCATAATTCTTGCCAGAAAATAATGGTATTATAGGTTGAAAACTGCCCGATGCCATACTTCAAAAAATAATATTCTCCACAAAAAAATAAATTTCAGAAATACTTACAACCAGATAAATATATGCTTCCCACAATCTTAGATAACTTCTTCAACAGCAATCTTGTGTTGTTAGTCAATGACAATTCCTCCCCTTTTAATCCTTCTCCAGCAAATATACCAACCTGGCTCTGATACCACTATGATATGGGCAGAGGCAAAATTAGAATTAAGACACAGAGTGCTACGACACAAAATAAAACAGATTTTGTATTGCTGCTCACCCAAAATGATTTACAAGATGCCTTTATATAGGCATTGGAAAAATTTCCGGAAGCTACTAGTTACAACTTGAGAAATTTCTGGAAACCCTTCTAGAAGGTGTAAATTTCTGGAAACTATTAAATAATTACTATTCGAGAAACTTCCAGCATAAAAGACAAAATTATGGTAGAAATTACTAGAATCTTCTAACATGCAAGCCTTCAAAATCTGGTATTCTACCTCAACCTTTCATGGAATTCTTTTCAAGGGCCCTTGCCCATGGAGATCAGTAAAATTGTGAAGGCTCAAGCTATTGACACCTCTGGAAATCAACTTTCTGGGGTGATTCCAATTTCTCTTGCAGACTGCACACAATTAGAGCATCTCAATCTGTCCCACAATGCATTTGAAGGTCCAATTCCAGACTCACTCTCCAAATTACAAAATGTCATAGAAATCGATCTTTCTAGCAATTATTTATCAGGTCCAATACCAATGTCCCTTCCAAAACTAAAAGTACTTGAATACCTGAATGTTTCTTTCAATAATTTGTCAGGGGAGATTCCAGAAGGAGGTTTGTTTCCAAATAGAAGTGTTGTAGCATTGTTTATGGGAAACCCTGGCCTCTGTGGCCTAGCGAATTATTCATTACCTCCATGTCCAAAGCCGACTGAAGAAAAGCATTCACTACTTAAAATACTAGTCTTATCAGTTGTTGGAACCCTTGCATTTATATTGTGCTCCTTCATCTTAGGATTTTTATGGAGACGTAAATTTTCAGGCCAACTATTCCATCCCTCAAAATTCATTTTTCAAAGGCTTATCTATCAAAAGTTTTCTTAACAAGAGCTTGTCCTTGCAACAGCCGATTTTGACGAGTCAAACTTGCTTGGAGTGGGCAACTTTGGATCAGTCTACAAAGGCATTTTGAGGGATGGTAGGATAGTTGCAATTAAGACTGTTGATTTGCATAATGAAGAAGCTGATAAGAGCTTCAACACAGAATGCAAGCTGCTAGGGAGGATTTGGCACCGTAACCTAACCAAAATCATCAGTGCATTTTTCTACCCTGGCTTTAAAGGTTTGGTTCTTCAATTTGCATCAAATGGGAGCTTGGAGAAATATTTGCACCCTGACAGAGATGATCAAGGAATTTCTATCTTGGGATTGATGGACTGTTTGAGCATTGCTGTGGATGTTGCCCATGGAATGGAATATTTACATCATGATTGTCCTCTGCAAATTGTGCACTATGATTTAAAGCCTAGCTATAATACCCCTCGCATCTTATCACTGTTGAGACTATGTTTAGTTTGATACTGTTTTATCTTAGTTGATTAGATCAGACATATATCATATGTTATATTTATATTGTGGTGTGTGATTAAACAATTATATTTTGGATGTTAATTGTCATGTTTGAACTGGAACAAAACATTATGTGATGGTTAAATTTAGTAATGATGGATTTTATATGATGTTTCAAATGCATGAATTAATTGATGTAATTTAGATGATGATTATATCTGGTACTTACCCCATACCCGCATGTGTATGGTATCGTGTTTGTTATCATATATATTTTCTTTTCTGTTGACATGCATGTATGGTAGAGGAGGAGGCGTAGCTACCCCATTGAGTCGGGTCCACACGTCCCAGCCATCCCTACCATTGTCTGTTATTATATTTATATATGCACATGTACATGCAGTGATTTTTATGCAGATTGCAGGTACCGGGCATCGGCTTCCCTGGTTTGATAGGATGAGCGTGCCTTATGATGTCTCAATGGCGGAGAAGGGGAGTTAGCACTCAGGCCAATTCCCTAACCTAACCTAATCATCCTAAAACCATGGATGGAATCTTACTTGACTTACCTGAATCGAATTCATTCTGGTAGAACGAATCCGATATATGTTTTCCCGGTTGAGCATGATATTGTCTTAGGTGTTGTTCCATGTTGGTGTCGTATTTTGACCTTGTGGATCTCATGTCTGATTTCTGATAGTTATTTAAATTACGTTGAGATATTGGTGAATATAATATTATTGGTATGATATAACATAATTAGTTATATATGCTTTCACTAAGTCTCTTATAATAATCATATTATAAATGGTATATATATATATATATATATATATATATATATATATATATATATATATATATATATATATATATATATATATATATATATATATATATATATATATATATATAAATTTTATATGTATGACTATATGTTTATATAGATAGAGCTTATTATATAATCTTGAATATTGAGTGTTACAACTTAATGCAAATGATAAATTAAAAATAAAAGAAAAGAAATTTTACAATTTTTAATTGTTTCATTTTAGGTAGTTGACTTGAATAGTAGGGGGAAATAATAAAATATTTCTCCCCTACTTTTCAAGCCAATTTAGAGGTAAGAGAGAGGGACTTGTCACTACTTTTGGATATGCAAAAATTTAGAGGAGAGAATGGAGAGAGAGATGAAGGGTTGAGGAAGAGAAGAGAGGAAGAATAGAAGGCAATTTGGGAGCTGATTTGGAAGCAGCTAAGAGTTCAAGCTTGTGGATTGGAGAGGTATTCTCGGCTGGACTTCATTAGCCTGCTTGTTGAACTAGGTAGGATTTGAGTTCCTTAATATGTTCTAAATTAGATTCTAATCTTTCCATCAACTGGGAGAAATGATTTATCTCCTCAAACTGAAGAGTGAAGCAATAGTTCAGTGAGAATTTAGGTTGCAATGTGAAATTTTAACATCATAAACATGCAATCCTTCTCAAACTTAGTCTTTAGTGAATCCAATTTTGGAATGGAAATGAACTTGTTACTCCATAACTCAATGGGACTTAGTGATATTTTAATCCAATGTTGTCGTATTATTCATTAAATGAACAAATTGGTTACGATGATATCTCTATTGTTTTGGAAATCAAACCATATCTAAACCTTATTGGTATACCATTAGCTTAATGTCCATAGACTTCATAATATTTTAAGAAAACAAATGAAATTTGATGAATGAATACTCAGAGTAGTGAAGGACATAAAACAAATTAACTTCCAAGGGAGAGTTCAATTACAAAGAAATATGAGCTTTCAGCTCTCTGGAAATTGTATGGGAAAAGAATTCCCATACAATTTCTTACACAGTCATTATTTAATTATATCTCCTGCCACCTTGGACTATAAACAAAAACAAATAATACCTAGTCAACACTACTTTACTCAACCCATCACTTCTCCACCTTGGAGCTCGCACCCCTCCTTGGACAATATTAATAGCTTGAAATGAAAGAATGCTTTCTTTTATTTGTTTGAGTTATGTCAATTTGGATGTCACGTAGGGCTTAGTATGGGCTTGGAAAAGTTTTTAAAAAAATGCATTAAACTTTGTTACTTTTTTTCCCAAAGCTTTCTTTTCACCACCTCTTGTCTTGTCCTTACTCCATGTCATGGACAAGTACTTGGGGGCAGGCCTTAATGGCTAGTAAGTGGCGTGAGTTTCTAACTTAAAGTTTTGCATTGATTAATTTTACCTTTTTTCAAACCTCTTGACCTTGCTTTGGCCGCCCTAGGGATGGGGCTCTTAAAACAAGGAAACTCACCCACCTATCTTCATTGAATAACATGTGTCAGGCCTTTTGAGCACCTCCCAAGAGATAAGACATGTGATAAGTGTTTGGTTTTAATGTTAAAGTTTCTTTTTCAAAGCCATGTGGGACTTTGGGGCGCCATCTTTGAGCCTCTACTTAGGAGTTGGTGGGCCCCTATGTTTCCTCACTTATGACTTGTTTTTCTTTTTCCCTAAACAAATCTTTTGTTTGAATGAATATAGTGGCATGGGTTTTGGGGTTTAATTAACTTAACATTATTATGTTTTTGGTAGCCCACTTGTTGATTTATGATGCTAGGTGATTAGGAATTTGTTAATAGAGTTTTGGTTTAGAATTAAAATAAGATGGGTTT
Organism: Chamaecyparis obtusa; assembly: GCA_027943335.1. Taxonomy (NCBI): domain Eukaryota; kingdom Viridiplantae; phylum Streptophyta; class Pinopsida; order Cupressales; family Cupressaceae; genus Chamaecyparis; species Chamaecyparis obtusa. The sequence goes on along the minus strand of BSBK01010208.1, from coordinate 37,458 downwards.
TAATTAAAACTAAACATGGATTTTGATTGTTTTAAATAGTGCAATACAATTTTGATTGTTAATTAAGTTTAACTTGGGATAACAATTTGATAATATGAATGTTTTATTAACCATTATTTTTAATCTACTAGTTATTATTAATTCATTATTATTTTGATATTTAATTTAGCCTTGGTAATTGAAAGTTATCAATAGGTGTTATAGCATTATTACTAGTAGACTTATTGATTTATCCTTTAATTGTATTTTTTGAGTGCGTATTTGAAGATTAGTATTATTTAATCTTTTCATTTGATAATTAAACATTCGCATTAATCAAGTTATAGTAGGCAATGTTAGCGTTCACAATGTGGTCATTTTATTGTAGATGTGGTTATGCTGACTAGTGTAATTAACTAGTGTGAGCAAATAATTACTTGTTAGAATGATTCTTGTGAATTTGATTTCCTTACGAAATGTCAATTTCTTGTTTACGATGTTCTCTTACTGCGTATATCATATGTGCATGTAAAATATTATGTTGATGTAGTTGATTTGTATTCAGGATTAGAAGTCCTAATAGGGGGCAAAATCCAGAGGTCGGGAATGTGGTTGATATAAATTATCCTACTATTTGTTGATTGTTTTTATGGTGCAATGTGGATTCTATCTTATTTTGCTTGTTTTGGATTAGGGTCAAGGTGAGACCTTGATTGGGAGGTCAAACCGATCCCTGTTATTATTTTCATCCTAGTGGATTAAAATTTGAATTAGCGGCCAAGTGGATTTATGTTTTGAAATGGGAATATGCTTTATTTATTTATTTGGTTATTGGAACTTAATGTGTTATAAGTGGCCACAAACCAGGATGGGTATTGTTGTGAAACTAGGGTAGGTTATCTAGATGTGATGTAGGGGGTGGCTTGCAATGGATCGCCGAGGCCCGCAAGTGGCTGACGGATCATCCATTGTCAAGTTTCTTAATTCCAGTGATAACATTATAAAAAATTGATCTAGTTAGAAAAACATTAAAAAGATAAATTGTGATACTTTGCCCATACCTTGAGTGTCGTCGGTTCAGTGAGGAACCTTCAGGACTAAACTCAAGGGTGGAACATCGATATACTTGTCTTCATGAGAGATATCGATGCCACGTATGATCACTTGAGTGCCGTCGGTTCAGTGAGGAACCTTCAGGACTAAAATGAAGGGTGGATCTGTGTGATGACACCCTCCTACTCACACCATAGATATCCTACGTAGGTTAGTGCCTTTGGTAACCTGTATACCCTCTTGTTCTAGAGATATCTTCCTAGGTGATGATTGTGGATTGGTCCTTAGTGTGTGTGTGGGCCTGGTGTTATCTCCCTAGCATGGTGGGGTGGACCTCTGGGTTCCACATGGTTGGGAGATAGTGTATGTCTCCATTGAGACTGTTGCGGTTACCCTTCTTCACCTGATTGTACACTTGGATCAGTCTATCACATTTGTTGCAGATTTATGTACCCTATTATTAGAAGATATTATCTTGTACTTGTAGGAGATTTTATTTGATTAGTAATGATCCCTACGTGGATCCATGATGTATCTTGATATTTGTAATTGTATTAAATATCACCGCATACCCTACGATGTGTGTAGTGGATGTAGGTGATCATGTGATGTAATGTTATATTGGTTCAAGAGATGTATTTAATTTTATTATGTACTTATAAGTTCTTTAGCATTTGATCTTGTTAGCATAGTGTTAGTTAGATGACGTAATACTACGTCAGGGACCCTTGAGAATGAAAAAAAAATGATGTGATTGTTCAAACTGATGTATGTAGAGCAATGTGATGCTTTATTTAATGTGCTTGTTAACATTAGTAAACAAAAAAAAAAATTTGGTTGCATAACTTAGCATAACTTTTAGTGTTAATCTCTTGGGTTCCCTGGCGGGGCGTTGCAACTTGGTATCAGAGCGCGAGTTCTACAGTGGGAACTCTGGGAATAATATGTGCGCCCATTAGGTCTTATTAGGTAAACATGTTAAAACCAAACTTAGACATCAAAACAACTTGTTTGTGAAAATCTTTAACTCTCGCGAAAACTTAAACCGAAACAAAACTTGCTTTAAACTATGTTCTTATGTGGTTGCTTTATGGTTTCAAATGTGACATACTTAATGTATATATATGCTTAAATGTTTTGTCCTAATGCTATGGTCGCAGGAAACATGCCTCTTGTGACTAGAGCTCGTGGGTTAGGTAGAGGTAGAGGTAGAGGTAGAGTGGACACACCCTCTTTCTCAGTTGATCAGGATAGTGCTCAGAGCCATAGTAGAATTTAGAGTGATAGTGGCCAGGATGGTACAGAGGATTTGGACACCAGACAGGTTTTACAGGCCATTCTTGAGAGGTTACCACCTTTGCAGAATATAGGTAATCAGGGAGATCAGTTCAGAGAGAGGGAGAGGACTCCCCTTAGACAGGTTGTACCAGTAGAGTATGATGCCGCTATGGCAAGTCAAATGAAGGACCTGTTTAGAATGCCAAAACTTCCATTTGATGGTATAGGTACCGGGTTTGAGGCAGATACATGGCTCATTGGTTTAGATAGGTACTTCTCCATGTACCCATTTGCTAGCAATGTAAAAGCTAGATATGCTATCATGCAATTGACAGATTCAGCATCATCATGGTGGAGGACAGAAGAGAGTAAATTGGGAATCACCATAGATACAGTTACATGGGAGTTGTTCCTTGAGAGCTTTAGAGATCGGTTTTTATCAGATTAATGGAGACAAGACCGTGCAGATGAGTATCATTACCTGAGACAGAGGAATATGACCATACAGGAGTATGAGCTAAAGTTTTTTGAGTTGAAACAGTATGCTGGTTATAGTAGTGAATCACCCCTCATGATTCAACATTTTATTAGAGGGCTTAATGCCCATATTGGAGGGGAAGTGAAGGTCTTAGAACCCAAGACCCTTAGAGAAGCAGTAAAAAAAGCTATACTCATAGAGAAGAAATTTCAAGGCAAACATGGTGGGCAGACAGGTGGTGGTGGCACATCAGATTTCAGGGGTAAACAGTCACAAGGTAACACCAGTTTCAAGAAGCCATCACACTTCTCCAAAGGCAATCAAAATCAAAGTCAACAGAGTTCAAAACCCCCTGATCAGAGTGGTACAGCTTCCAATTCTAGAAAGTTTCGTAATAGTCAGTGCTTCAAGCGTAACCAGCCTTTTCAGCCCACACAGTCAATGCAGAGCTCACATCCGGGTAGTGGTAGAGGCAGTTTCTATCAGTCCAGTGCACCCTCAGCAGGTAGGGGTTATGGTAGAGGCACAGGTTGTTTCACATGTGGACAGTTTGGGCACATTGCAGTCAATTGCCCGCAGCGTGGTTCACAGTATTTCGGGCAGAGACCCGCACCATCTGAGCCTACGATTGGGGATTCAGGTAGATCTCACAGAGTGTTTGCAGCAGTAGACCACCATCAGGAAAAGCACTAGGGGACAATTATTGAGTCATCAGGTGCTATCTGAGGTATTAATGTTTCTATATTATTTGATTCTGGATCTACGGATTCTTTTATATCTCCATTTGTACTAGAGAGATGTGGACTAGTGGCAGTAAAGCAAGGCATAGGTTGGAAAGTGGAGCTAGCTTCAAGGGCAAAGGTGAACACAAACACCTTAGTCCGCCATTGCTGGGTAGATTTGGGTAGCTTTAGCACTTCAGTTGATCTTCACATAATTCCATTGGGGTCATATGATGTTGTTTTAGGCATGGATTGGTTGGAATCCCATGGAGTTACTATTGATTGTAGACAGAAGATCGTTAAATGTAGGGATGATCGGGGTAAAAATATTGAGATTAGAGGCATTCAACATCCTATTTTTCTTCGTATGATTTCCGCCATGCAGATGAAGCAAAGCATGAGAAAGGGATGTCAAGTATTTGCAGTGTCCTTGAGTGAGATTGAGGACGAGGATGGTGAGAAGAAGTCCCTTGATCACCCTGTGCTATAGGAATTCATTGATGTCTTTCTAGATGAGATCCCGAGTATGCCACCTAAGCGGGATATCGATTTTTGTATTGATCTTATTCCAGGAGCAGAGCCTATATCTAGAGCTCCATATAGGATGACTACACAGGAGTTGAGTGAGTTGAAGCTGCAATTGGAAGAATTATTGGCTAAGGGTTGTATCAGGCCTAGTGTTTCACCTTGGGGAGCACCAGTTCTCTTTGTCAAAAAGAAGGACGGTTCCTTAAGACTGTGCATTGATTACAGACAGTTGAACAAAGTAACAGTCAAGAATAGGTATCCTTTGCCACGGATTGATGATCTCTTTGATCAGGTGAAAGGTGCAAGGGTGTTCTCTAAGATAGATCTCAAGTCAGGTTATCATCAGTTACACATTAGAGAGGAGGACATCCACAGGACAGCTTTTCGGACACGCTATGGTCACTATGAGTTCATGGTGGTACCATTTGGCTTGACGAATGCTCCATCTGTGTTCATGAGTTTGATGAATGGAGTATTTCGTAAGTATCTTGATCATTTCATTGTTGTCTTCTTGGATGATATTTTGGTTTATTCTAAATCCATGGAGGAACACGAAGAGCATCTTCGGTTGGTATTACAGTGCCTTAGAGAGAATCAATTGTATGCTAATCCAACCAAGTGTGAGTTCTTCAAGACAGAGATTCAGTACTTAGGCCACGTGATCTCGGGTGATGGTATTTCAGTGGATACCGCAAAGATTCAGGCTATAGTTGATTGACCGGCACCTACCAATGTGCCAGAGGTTCGCAGTTTTATGGGTTTGGCAGGATATTATCATAAGTTCGTAGAGAGCTTCTCTAGAGTTGCTTACCCCATCACCTCATTGCAGAGAAAGGGTAAGAAGTTCATTTGGTCTGAGAAGTGTGAAGAGGCATTCAGAACCCTCAAGCATAAGTTGACTAGTGCACCTATTCTTTCAGTACCTGATCCCATAGGTGATTTCGTGGTTTGTACAGATGCTTCGTTGGAGGGTATTGGAGCAGTCCTCATGCAGGGAGGATGGGTGATTGCTTATGAGTCTTGCAAACTCAAGGATCATGAGTTGAACTATCCCACGCATGATCTTGAGCTAGCAGCGGTAGTCTATGCTTTGGTCCGATGGAGACACTTTTTATTGGGACACTGATTTGAGCTTCATACTGATCATCGCAGTCTACAGTATATTTTCACTCAGCCTAATCTGAATGCTAGACAGAGGAGATGGATGGAGTTCCTTTGTGAGTATGATTTTGAGGTTAAGTATATCCAGGGGAAAGAGAATGTGGTAGCCGATGCTCTGAGTAGGAAGAGGCAAGTTGCAGCTATGACTACACTTGGTGTTGATTTGAGGAGTAGGATCTTGCAGGCACCTCCTCGAGATACTTTTTATCAGGAGGTGAAGGCAGAGATTGAGTCTGGGAGGCCTCTAGTAGGCAGATTTGAGGGGTATGTGTTGGAGTCTGATGGTTTGTTGCGTCATGCGAGCCGGATCTATGTACCACCATTGGATGACCTTCGTTCATTGATCTTATCTGAGGCTCATTGTGCACCTTACTCGGCACATCCTAGTGTCAAGAAGTTGCACGTAGATCTTCGACAGCTATATCATTGGTCAGGAATGAAGAGGGATATTGCTGATTTTGTTGCTAGGTGCTTAGAGTGTCAGAGGGTTAAGGCAGAACATCAGCATCTAGCAGGACTGTTATAGTCACACAATATTCCCTCGTGGAAATGGGATGTTATATCGATGGATTTTATTGTGGGTTTGCCTTTGACACCCCGTAGACATGATGCTATCATGGTCACTGTTGATCGTTTGACTAAGGTAGCTCATTTTTCTCCCATGAGATCCTCTTATACAACTTCATCAGTAGCTAGAGTCTTTATGCAGGACATAGTGAGATTGCACGGTATCCCTCGAAAGATTATTTCTGATAGGGATCCAGTATTTACTTGTGCATTTTGGACTTCTTTGCAACATGATTTGGGTGCTCAGTTGAACTTTAGCACAGCCTATCACCATCAGACAGATGGGTAGACAGAGCGTGTGAATTAGGTCCTAGAGGATATGTTGAGGATGTATGTCATGGATAGGCAGACACATTGGGAGGATTATCTATACCTGGTGGAGTTTGCATATAATAATGGATACCATAGTTCCATTGGCATGTCACCATTTCAGGCATTGTATGGGCGTCCTTGTCATACACCCCTTAGTTGGGATAGGCTGGATGATAGGATTCTTTTGGGACCAGAGATGCTTCGTGATATGGAGCAACAGGTAGAGCGCATTCGGGAGCATTTGCCCACTGCACAGGATAGACAGAAGAAATATGCAGATGCTCATAGGACAGATATTCAGTTTTCAGTTGGAGATAAAGTGTTCTTGAGAGTGCGTCCAAGGAAGATTCCAATCCGTTATGGAAAGGGTTCTAAATTGGCACCTCGATTTGTTGGACCATTTGAGATTTTGGAGAGGATAGGTCCAGTTGCTTACCATCTTGCATTGCCACCTAGCCTATCTCACATACATGATGTATTCCATGTTTCTGTTCTTAGGAAATATATTCCAGATGTGACACATGCTCTTGATTGGAATGCATTACAGGTTGAGGACGAGCAGCTAGCTCTGGAGCCCATGCGCATTCTGGAACTTCAGGATATCACACTCAGAGGCCGTATTATTCCTCAGGACAGGGTCCAATGGGACCCAAATGATGAGACCACAGCTACTTGGGAGGATGCATCTCGATTGCGGGATGCCTATCCTTATCTGTTTGCAGGCTTCCAGGAGTAAGCCTAGTCCTAGGGGGGGAGGATCTAATACCCCTCGCATCTTATCACTGTTGAGACTATGTTTAGTTTGATATTGTTTTCTCTTAGTTGATTAGATCAGACATATATCATATGTTATATTTATATTGTGGTGTGTGATTAAACAATTATATTTTGAATGTTAATTGTCATGTTTGAACTGGAACAAAACATTATGTGATGGTTAAATTTAGTAATGATGGATTTTATATGATGTTTCAAATGCATGAATTAATTGATGTAATTTAGATGATGATTATATCTGGTACTTACCCCATACCCGCATGTGTATGGTATCGTGTTTGTTACCATATATGTTTTCTTTTCTGTTGACATGCATGTATGGTAGAGGAGGAGGCGTAGTTACCCCATTGAGTCGGGTCCACACGTCCCAGCCATCCCTACCATTGTCTGTTATTATATTTATATATGCACATGTACATGCAGTGGTTTTTATGCAGATTGCAGGTACTGGGCATCGACTTCCCTGGTTTGACAGGATGAGCGTGCCTTATGATGTCTCAATGGTGGAGAAGGGGAGTTAGCACTCAGGCCAATTCCCTAACCTAACCTAATCATCCTAAAACCATGGACGAAATCTTACTTGACTTACTTGAATCGAATTCATTCTGGTAGAACGAATCCGATATATGTTTTCCTGGTTGAGCATGATATTGTCTTAGGTGTTGTTCCATGTTGGTGTCGTATTTTGACCTTGTGGATCTCATGTTTGATTTCTGATAGTTATTTAAAATACGTTGACATATTGGTAAATATAATATTATTAGTATGATATAACATAATTAGTTATATATGCTTTCACTAAGTCTCTTATAATAATCATATTATAAATGGTATATATATTAATTTTATATGTATGACTATATGTTTATATAGATAGAGCTTATTATATAATCTTGAATATTGAGTGTTATAACTTAATGCAAATGATAAATTAAAAATAAAAGAAAATTTTTTTTACAATTTTTAATTGTTTCATTTTAGGTAGTTGACTTGAATAGTAGGGGGAAATAATAAAATATTTCTCCCCTACTTTTCAAGCCAATTTAGAGGTAAGAGAGAGGGACTTGTCACTACTTTTGGATATGCAAAAATTTATAGGAGAGAATGGAGAGAGAGATGAAGGGTTGAGGAAGAGAAGAGAGGAAGAATAGAAGGCAATTTGGGAGCTGATTTGAAAGCAACTGAGAGTTCAAGCTTGTGGATTGGAGAGGTATTCTCGGCTGGACTTCATCAGCCTGCTTGTTGAACCAGGTAGGATTTGAGTTCCTTAATATGTTCTAAATTAGATTCTAATCTTTCCATCAAATGAGAGAAAAGATTTATCTCCTCAAACTGAAGAGTGAAGCAATAGTTCAGTGAGAATTTAGGTTGCAATGTGAAATTTTAACATCATAAACATGTAATCCTTCTCAAACTCAGTCTTTAGTGAATCCAATTTTGGAATGGAAATGAACTTGTTACTCCATAACTCAATGGGACTTAGTGATATTTTAATCAAATGTTGTCGTATTATTCATTAAATGAACAAATTGGTTATGATGATATCTCTATTGTTTTGGAAATCAAACCATATCTAAAGCTTATTGGTATATCATTAGCTTAATGTCCATAGACTTCATAATATTTTAAGAAAACAAATGAAATTTGATGAATGAATACTCAGAGTAGTGAAGGAAATAAAACAAATTAACTTCCAAGGGAGAGTTCAATTACAAAGAAATATGAGCTTTCAGCTCTCTGGAAATTGTATGGGAAAAGAATTCCCATACAATTTCTTACATAGTCATTATTTAATTATATCTCCTGCCACATTGGACTATAAACAAAAACAAATAATACCTAGTCAACACTACTTTACTCAACCCATCACTTCTCCACCTTGGAGCTCGCACCCCTCCTTGCACAATATTAATAGCTTGAAATGAAAGAATGCTTTCTTTTATTTGTTTGAGTTATGTCAATTTGGATGTCACGTAGGGCTTAGTATGGGCTTGGAAAAGTTTTTTAAAAAATGCATTAAACTTTGTTACTTTTTTTCCCAAAGCTTTCTTTTCACCACCTCTTGTCTTGTCCTTACTCCATGTGATGGACAAGTACTTGGGAGTAGGCCTTAATGGCTAGTAAGTGGCGTGAGTTTCTAACTTAAAGTTTTGCATTGATTAATTTTACCTTTTTTCAAACCTCTTGACCTTGCTTTGGCCGCCCTAAGGATGGGGCTCTTAAAACAAGGAAACTCACCCACCTATCTTCATTGAATAACATGTGTCAGGCCTTTTGAGCGCCTCCCAAGAGATAAGACATGTGATAAGTGTTTGGTTTTAATGTTAAAGTTTCTTTTTCAAAGCCATGTGGGACTTTGGGGTGCCATCTTTGAGCCTCTACTTAGGATTTGGTGGGCCCCTATGTTTCCTCACTTATGACTTGTTTTTCTTTTTCCCTAAACAAATCTTTTGTTTGAATGAATATAGTGGCGTGGGTTTTGGGGTTTAATTAACTTAACATTATTATGTTTTTGGTAGCCCACTTGTTGATTTATGATGCTAGGTGATTAGGAATTGGTTAATAGAGTTTTGGTTTAGAATTAAAATAAGATGGGTTTTAATTAAAACTAAACATGGATTTTGATTGTTTTAAATAGTGCAATACAATTTTGATTGTTAATTAAGTTTAACTTGGGATAACAATTTGATAATATGAATGTTTTATTAACCATTATTTTTAATCTACTAGTTATTATTAATTCATTATTATTTTGATATTTAATTTAGCCTTGGTAATTGAAAGTTATCAATAGGTGTTATAGCATTATTACTAGTAGACTTATTGATTTATCCTTTAATTGTATTTTTCGAGTACGTATTTGAAGATTAATATTATTTAATCTTTTCATTTGATAATTAAACATTCGCATTAATCAAGTTATAGTAGGCAATATTAGCGTTCACAATGTGGTCATTTTATTGTAGCTGTGGTTATTCTAACTAGTGTAATTAACTAGTGTGAGCAAATAATTACTTGTTAGAATGATTCTTGTGAATTTGATTTCCTTACGAAATGTCAATTTCTTGTTTATGATGTTCTTTTACTGCGTATATCATATGTGCATGTAAAATATTATGTTGATGTAGTTGATTTGCATTCGGGATTAGAAGTCCTAATAGGGGGCAAAATCCAGAGGTCGGGAATGTGGTTGATATAAATTATCTTACTGTTTGTCGATTGTTTTTATGGTGCAATGTGGATTCTATCTTCTTTTGCTTGTTTTGGATTAGGGTCAAGGTGAGACCTTGATTGGGAGGTCAAACTGATCCCTGTTATTATTTTCCTCCTGGTGGATTAAAATTTGAATTAGCGGCCAAGTGGATTTATGTTTTGAAATGGGAATATGCTTTATTTATTTATTTGGTTATTGGAACTTAATGTGTTATAAGTGGCCACAAAATAGGATGGGTATTGCTGTGAAACTAGGGTAGGTTATCTAGATGTGATGTAGGGGGTGGCTTGCAATGGATCACTGAGGCGCGCAAGTGGCTGACAGATCATCCATTGTCAAGTTTCTTAATTCCAGTGATAACATTATAAAAAATTGATCTAGTTAGAAAAACATTAAAAAAATAAATTGTGATACTTTGCCCATACCTTGAGTGCCGTCGGTTCAGTGAGGAACCTTCAAGACTAAACTCAAGGGTGGAACATCGATATACTTGTCTTCATGAGAGATATCGATGCCACGTATGATCACTTGAGTGCCATCGGTTCAGTGAGGAACCTTCAGGACTAAACTCAAGCGTGGATCTGCGTGATGACACCCTCCTACTCACACCATAGATATCCTACGTAGTTTAGTGCCTCTGGTAACCTGTATACCCTCTTGTTCTAGAGATATCTTCCTAGGCGATGATTGTGGATTGGTCCTTAGTGTGTGTGTGGGCCTGGTGTTATCTCTCTAGCACGGTGGGGTGGACCTCTGGGTTCCACATGGTCGGGAGGTAGTGTACTTCTCCATTGAGACTGTTGCGGTTACCCTTCTTCACCTGGTTGTACACTTGGATCAGTCTATCACATTTGTTGCAGATTTATGTACCTTGTTATTAAAAGATATTTTCTTGTACTTGTAGGAGATTTCATTTGATTAGTAATGATCCCTACATGGATCCATGATGTATCTTGATATTTGTAATTGTATTAAATATCACCGCATACCCTACGATGTGTGTAGTGGATGTAGGTGATCATGTGATGTAATGTTATATTGGTTCAAGAGATGTATTTAATTTTATTATGTACTTATAAGTTCTTTAGCATTTGATCTTGTTAGCATAGTGTTAGTTAGATGACGTAATACTACGTCAGGAACCCTTGAGAATGAAAAAAGAATGATGTGATTGTTCAAACTGATGTATGTAGAGCAATGTGATGCTTTATTTAATGTGCTTGTTAACATTAGTAAACAAAAAATAAAATTTGGTTGCATAACTTTTAGTGTTAATCTCTTGGGTTCCCTGGCGGGGCGTTACACTAGCATTGTGCTCCTGGATGAGAACATGACAGCCCTTGTGACCGATTTCGGTATATGCCGTTTGACTACTACAAACCCTATAGATTCACTGAGTGCAACAACATTTGCACTCAAAGGATCTATTGGCTATATTGCTCCAGGTATTTTTTTGAACTTCTTTTATATTGGCATTATCATTTCCTCTGATGGCTTTTCCAGATTTTCATGATTAAAATGGATTGCAGAGTATGGATTGTTGGGGGCTGTTTCTACGAAAGGAGATGTTTACAGTTATGGAATCCTGATACTAGAGATGGTCACAAGGAAGAGGCCGAGTGATGACATGTTCATGGGAGACCTCAACTTGCAGAAGTGGGTATGGTCAGCATTTCCAGACAGAGTGGCAGATATTGTTGATAGCGGGCTATTGAGAGATGTGAATGAAAACATGGTAGACAATCGATGTCTTCTTTCTTTCATCCATGTTGGTTTGCTTTGCACTAGTGAATCTCCAAGAGAACGACCTTCCATGAGAGACGTAGCCAGCTTCTTGGAGAGTCTCAAGACATCTTTGATGGGAGGTGCAGCTGCTTCCAATTTAACATCTACCATATCAGACCTCCTGCGCGATACCAATCGCGCAGAAACATTGGCATCTGACAGTCAGAGCTCTACATTTTAGATGTTCGTTAGTTTGATTAAGAAGTTCCATCCTTTATGTTTTCTGGTTTCAACTTTGTCTTCCATCACAGGTTGGTATTCTTTAATGTAAAATCGTCAGGTTAAATTCTATTTGGTTTAGCTTGTAATCTGTTCAAATTGATGTGTATGCATTATAATAGTTTGAGAAATTAGAATGTTGTCTATATATATATAACTATGGATCATTCAACTGCTTACAGAATTCATTCAATTTTAGATATATACCTTTTAGTTGATCATTCGAAATCCACCAAAATGTCTTACATTCCATCAGCTGCATCCAAGTTCTGTAGCTACTAGCCTACTAGAGCTTGCACAACCATTCCTAATTATTAGCCTTTGCATATTCTACAGCAATATTGAAGAACTGGTTTTATTGCAATGTAAAAGCCTAGTATTATATTTCCTACATTATGTAGAAAGTTCCATTTTCGCTAGCTACTGCTTGGCAGAGACACTATCATGTAACGTTTTGGCTTTGACAAAGGTTGCAATTATCTGAAACGGATTAGAAGTCTTAATGAATTGCATCAAATGTCAGTAAGAACAGATTGTTAGATACGATAAGACTCTTGGTTTCGTATAAATCTAAATGTTTGAATATTTTCACCTACAAAGTAAATACTGCATCGATGTCTTGTAATTAGCCAATCTTAACTAGTTGCATTAAAATATAAATTACAAATCTGTTTTCTTTTTTAAATTTTTTTGGTTGTAAAATGGGTTTCTATAATTTTAGGAACAAAAACTGTGGAAGGCCAATAGCTGATCTTCCAAGCTTTGATTTCTCCAGTTCACAATATATGAATCTATCAAATTCACTAATATAATAATATTAACTATTCAAAACTTTTTAAGTTGGCAAAATTTTAAATAAAAAAAATCTCTCGCCATCCCAATTGGAGGAAGTGGAATATTTTTCCTGTAATATTTATGTCAGTTGTGCTACATGCTCGAGCCTTTCCTATAAATCTGTTTAGCCAACTGTCTTGACAGCTTCTTTTCTGTAATTCTGTCTTCTTAAATATTTTCAATTTTACATAACTTTTCCTCCATCTTGTTGACAGGTCAACCAAATGTCCTCCTTTGGCATATATTTCCATGGATGGGGGCACAATTATGATTTCAATTCTTGGGTGCCTGGATGGGGGCACAATTGTGATTTGAATCTATCACAATTGTAGTTGTAGCTTCATCTACATGGATGGGGGCACAATTGTGATTGGAATCTATCTCCGCCACTTAGCTTGCTGGCTTGATGTTGTCTCAAGATGAATGGTATTTTAATGATGGGTGGGATTTTAACTTTATATTTAGATTTAAGCATATTTTTTCTGTTATTTTCAGATGAGACTGGGCTAATATTGAAATAAATTGATGGATCATTCCATCCAACTGGTACTCAATTGTTTTCTTGTCTTTCAAGACAACATATATATATTACAAGACATCTAAGATTTGTAATATATATCTGTTGTGGTGGTATGACCAGCTGTGAGACACACGAATTATTTCTCTTTAGAAAACAAAAAAAACCTGCAAATAAGAGACAATTAGCAGCGAAACAAAAGAATCTTGCAGAAAATGATAAAAAAACTGGCAGAGGGGTTAAAGATTATTAATGCAATGTAGAAATAAGAAACAGATTTAGCAGCTGTGAAATACACATAAAACAAATATGGAAACACACATTGTACAAGGCATGAAATGGGACTTGGTAATCACCGCAACAAGAATACTCCAAGTAATGATAGATTTACTAAATTAATAATGAATTTGAATTTATCATCTTTGAAATCTTCATTACAACCAATCACTGGGACATGCTTAACCCTACAGGATTTAAGCCATATAGATCTACAAGTTGCTTCCCATATTATACATGAAGTTCACAAAAAACACAAAATAGCTATGAGGGAAGCTGACAGTTGACACACGAGAGTAAACATTTAATAAAGGTGCACTGAAATAGTATCTCGCTCTATTGAAAATCCAAACCGAATTATAAGAAAAAAGAACTGAAAATGGGATCCAACGCTATTGAATGTGAATGAAATAAGATTAAATATAAGTAAATAGGCCTGGGCCTATCTTAATATTTAATCTAGACGAATTTGGTGGGTTTCTTGATCAAAGGACGAAAAAACAAAATATATTCTACTAACTGCAATTTAAAGGCAACAGGTGAAGCATACAGCTACTGAGTTAGTCTAAGGCGCCAGATTAAGGTTCTGGTTCAAAAGGGCGTGGGATAAGTTGCGATTGGCCGGTCAAAGTGGATAATTACAAGACATCTAAGATTTGTAATTTATATTAGAAAACAGATATATATCATCACAGTCTATATATATAAAGGGCTCAATTTTTTGGTTAAATTATTATTGAGGGTTTATCTATATTTACAATCATCTCTTTTATTGACCGTTTATATGTTTAGACACGCTCTACTGTAATGCGCATGAAACTCCCTGTATGTGAAAGATAGTTGCATGCAATATTTCATCCGCTAAGGGACATTTTTTACAAGTAGGATAGGATCCTGCCAGACATTATAATTTCTTCTACATATTAATATGCCCAAAGAATACAGAGACAGAACTACTTCTGGCAGCCACTGAAAATACAGAGACAGAACTACTTTTGGCTCCAGAATTATCACTGGCCTTACCAGAATATTGTGTTCAATATTAAGTTTAATCCCTAGTGTTGAATCGTCTTTGTAAGGCACTGCAAATGAGTAAGGACAGCTTTACCTGGTACCTCATCTATCCCATTACCATTTTTGTTCAAACACTAATCTTTAAATAAATTTGATTTTGGAAGAAGCTTCATGGTTTGTTTAAAGGAGGAATTTTAACATTTCAATTGAAACCTCAAAAGCAGCTAATTTCTTGAGTCATTATCTACGATATGTAATTTCTCGAGTCATATTTGTAGTTCATTGAACAATTGTTACAAAGTTTTCATTAAATTATGACTTTCAAGAATTTACCAATTGAGGTGAATAAAAGATGCGAGAGCAAACCGTGTAAGACATCTAAAATACTATTGTTGTCTATGCAATATATAAGATACACCTTTGTCTGTGTTTATCATTTAATCGAAAATTAGACTACAAACAATTTTTTATTTTCAATTAATTAATAGATAAGATCGAAATGTATTCTGTATGCTGCATAATTGTTAGCCCAAAATGTCTATGAAGCCTTTTCAGAGAGATATGATTGTTTCCGAAAATCACAACTCTTAACTTTCAACTGTAATGAAGCTGTGAATAAAGAAATGCTGAAAAACTGAAAGAAGGCATTATGCTTTTATTATGTACCAGTGTTCACTTGAAAAGATTCCTAATGCCAGTGAAAGCGTCTCACGCCTGGAAACAACTTTTATCATGAATTGTTTTCATTTAAAAGGCTGCCGAATTTTTATCTCGAGCTTAAGATTCTAGTAGCTATACATCCCCAATATTTTTAGTCCTACTTTTTGTTTATTGTGAATAGATTAAAAGAGTAGCCTCGAGAGATTGGTTTCAGTTCATGCTCTAGTAGAAATGTCTGGAAAATGTGAAGTATCGACGTGGCATGCCAACTATTTGACATAATGTTTCAAAGAAATGTGGACTCAGGGAATGCAGAGTTGCAGGATATATTTGAAACTTTCAATCAAATAACTCAGCCAGACAAACAAATTACTTAAAAATTAAATAAAATACCTAGTATGTTTATTTGCTGGTATATGAAAACACAAAGAAGAGATACATCTGTGAAATAAAAATAGTGTTCAGTGGAAAGATAATACAAATAAAATGATTGTAGAAAAATGAACATGTAGATTTTTACCAGCCAACTGTTTGACAAAATGTCAAACGAATTAGTAGCATAAAGGTGAAGGTTCCAAGGGTTCAAATGCATGGTTTATGTATTTTTTTAAGCTTCCACTGTGTGGGTGAAGTGTAGAGTTTTTCACTTGCAGAGGTAAATCGCAGCAATTGAATACAGGTAAAAGAGTTGCACAGTGTCACAGATAAAGCGATAAGCAAATTTTAGTTGCAAAAGGCATTTAAGAGGGAAACTGAAATAAGAGACATATGCGCTTAGTTCCAGTTCAGAGAAACCTAATAATGCCATGTGCCATATTTTTGGTTCAATCTAGTTCTCATTTAATTCCTTAAAATGTAGCTACTTCATTTCGAAGTGTTCTAATTAATTAATTAAGTGGATAGGCTTTATGTGTCCTGGAAATGCATTTTTCCTCCCAGATCAGCCCTCTCCCTGGAATGTTTCTTTACCCATTATGGAAAACACTCAAATCTTCTCTCCTATTTTTCATTGGAAATTAGCAAAAACAGAAATTACCTTATTTTGTTCCCTTTTATAAGATTTTTTATTTTTGAGAGCTCCATCTTTTCAATAGTTGCAATCAAGCTTGTAAAATAATACAATTTTTTTCTGAATTGCTTTCATTTTTTTATTTTACATCTTTTTTCCTATTTTTTCGTTGGAAATTAGCAAAAACAAAAATTACCTTAGGTTGTTCCCTTTTATAAGGTTTTTGATTTTTGAGAGCTCCATCTTTTCAATAGTTGCAATTAGGCTTGTAAAATAATACTATTTTTTCCTGAATTGCTTTCATTTTTTTATTTTAAATTTATGGATTTTTATTTTAAGAATTTTTATAAAATATACATGTGATGATAATTTGTGAAGGATAGACTCACTTTTCTATTATTTATGGTGCTAAAGGTTCCTGTTAAATATTTGTTTTGTCTCCCTGATATACGAATTTAAATTGTCACATATGGTTTCAAATTATTTACTTTTTTTTTACACTGATTTACATTATTTTAGAGTCACTTTTTAAAACAATGTTAGATTATTCTAATGTTGTATTAGACCATTTTTTGGGTTGTTTTTATTAATATTTCAAAAAATTATTTGTAAATTCAAACTCCTAAATTGTCACATATGGTTTCAAATTATTTACTCTTTTTTTTACACGGATTTACATTATTTTAGAGTCAATTTTTAAAACAATGTTAGATTATTCTATTGGTGAAAACTTTGAGCGATAAGGGCGGATTTCTCCGAAATATTTTTTTAAATTGCAAAGTTCAATATGGACGATTTTAGTCAAATAATATTATTAGTTCTTATTCAAATATGCAATTTCAACCAATCATATTTCATCAAACATATTTAGGCTAAAGTACATATGAATAATTTTTTTTGAAAACTTTATAAACTTATATTGAAAAATTTCATAAATTTATTTAAGATAAGCATATAATATAATAAATTTATTCTATCAAGTACTTGTTGAAGGTTTAATTTGACCAATATTATATTTTATATTTTAATATTTTATCACTTCTCATCAAAATGCTTGTTTGAGATTTCATTGTTATATATACAATATTATACATATTTATACTATATTTTTATTTATATGTAATTTACAAATTCCGTGTTAAAAAGATTTATAATATATATTACAATATTATATATTACATCACATATATTTTTTTACTTAAACTATTATTTTTATATTGTATTAAAGTAATTATTATATATTATATTAAATATATTTATATTATGTTTTTTATAAAATATAAATATTTTACGATATTTAAGATTAATATAATATTAAAAATATAAAATAATAAAATAATAACTTTTATTTTTTTAATAAAATAACATTATTAATTTTTTTAATTTTATGTTTTAATGCCACTTGAAAAAATTATTAATTATTAATATTATCACCCTCACATACCCACATTTTTTCAAAATAGAAATATGTTATTTAAACTTAAACTATATTTTCTTTTAACATTACCTACTTTAACATTTTTGGACATTACATATTTTAATTTTTCAACCCTTTACATATATATAATTTCTAAAATCTTTTCGAAATTTTAAACAATCCTACGAAAATTTTGGCAGGAACTTCGTTGCTATGCAACCTTGTTTTGGTTGTTTTTATTAATATTTCAAAAAATTATTTGTAAATTCAAACTCCTAAATTGTCACATATGGTTTCAAATTATTTACTCTTTTTTTTACATGGATTTACATTATTTTAGAGTCAATTTTTAAAACAGTGTTAGATTATTCTAATGTTGTATTAGACCATTTCTTTGGTTGTTTTTATTAATATTTCAAAAAATATTTGTAAATGAAACTCCTATCGGCTCATCATTGCACATACAAAAATGTGCAATTGCTAGTTTATGTTAGTTTTGTAATAAGAAAGAGAGCTCTATTGACGCAGACTGGCTTAGGGGATTCATCAAACCGCTAGGAACTAGCAGTGTAGAATTTTGCAGCTAATGTTGCTCAAAGATCTAGTCAGGAATTAAAAAATAAAGCTTGCAGAAATATAGAAATACAAGAAAAAATAGAATAGTTCCAAGAATGAAATTCTATTAATTATTGTTATTTACAACATGCATAAGATGCACGATTTATGCAATATTAACCACCTTACAAACTGAAATTACGATGAAGAGCAGATGTTCTCCTTTAGTTAGGCTTAACATTACAATGCATAGATCATGCAAACAGAGATCATGTAAACATCATGCAAACATGAGTTTGTCATTAATTATGGATTAGACTGAAATTGAATGTGAGGTAGAATTAACTAGCACTAACACCCCTTAATTCTAATTAAGGAGAAAATAAAAAACTATTGAAATGAATGAGGAAAGAGGGAAAACCCAGTGGGAACAAAACCCCCTCTCAAAATTGATTTGATAACTACTCAGTGCCTACCTTGCTTTGCTCTGTACCCGTCTCTTATTTGTCTTTACCATTTAACTATCTTTACCTCTATTGACAGACTTGTTTTCTTTACCGAATGAGTCATATGACTCCTCCATTCACCGATTAACTTTCACAATCAATATGACTTTAATAAAACTAATAACAACAAAATAACTCTTTAGGAGTATCAATCTCCCCCTTTGGCATTCTTTTGACATCAAAGTCATCAAAATTGTTTCCTTAATCAAAGTTGGACTCATGTATAAAATCTTGGTATAACTTATAACTCCATAACTTTATAACTCTTATAAACTCCTCCAGTGACAATACTTCATATATATATATATATATATATATATATATATATATATATATATATATATATATATATATATATATATATATATATATATATATATATATATATATATATATATGGGTCCCCCTTTTTTGATAAATATGCCAAAAACAAAATTACTTACTTGGATCCGATGATGGAATCTTATAAAAAATATATTGATATTTCTTCTTTGCATCTTCCATGGATATCTCCCAAGATTCCTTTAGTGTTTGCAACACCATAATTTTCTCACCAATGTCAACCACTTGTCCAATCATGCTATCCATAGCACTGATGTGAGGGTATTCACTGATTCCTTTGCCTTGTGAATATGTGTATGTAATGATTCAATCTGGGGAATCAAAATTGCTCCTAGCTCCATAAGTTCCATTATGATATTGTTCTCTTCTTTTCTTAACTTATGTTGCATTCCCATTAAATTTTTTAGCCTTTGATAATAAACTTGATATCAAACAAATCTTTTAAAATAATGAAAGAAAAAATTTCAACTCATTTTCCAATTCTGCAATTAATTCAGAAAGTGATACCTTATCCAATGGAACATATTGTAGTAGTTCCTCAATTATTTTGTTCTTCCTTATCTAATAACATGGTTGGTGCGAAAGGGATGATGCAAATGAATGATGATTTCATGGAGGACAATAAAAGTATCACAAAGATTGTGAAAAATATATTCAGGGTAGAAGAAGCATTATAAAATCTCAATAAGATATATTGTGTAAATTTGAAACCAAACTAGACATCCTTTGCCAACATCCAAACAGTCTAGACACTATAGGTACTTTTATACAAAAATATAGACATTCAACAATAATGCTCATGGACATGAATGCAAGGAAGTGCACAAAATATATTTAATAAAATATATTCTTTATTAAATAATATCAACAAGAAAAAGTGATCAATGGGACATAAAATGAATCCCACCACAATAAATGTCTCACTGATGATGAGGAGCTAATTCTTGTTATATATGCGAATTAAAAAATGGGATATTTTTTCAATAAATTTATAAAACACTCAACCAACTTCCATGTTGTAGAGAACATGCTAGGTGTGTTCATGATGAATCTTGTCTCTAATTATATGTGAAAGCTAAAGTCTCTAATTATAATATACCTGTCAGCTTTGAAAATATAAGTAAAATTAAAGCTAATGTCTTTGATTATAATCTAGGATTGAGATATTCTCTATAAATTATCCTATGAAGCTAATGGAAATCACCCTATGAAGAAGAGAAATAACATAGAGCTTAGGGTTTCCCTAAAACTATGTGGTAATACAGTTTCATTGGTTCAATAATGGGTAGAACTATGTTCATGTAGAATGTGTAGATTATAGAAGATGTGGGTTGATTGAATATAATAAATGGTTAAGAAATACCTCGATTCTTCTATAGTTTTGGAAATTTCCTTCCCAAAAAATTTCAATCTTTGTAATATGAGTTATCTTTTTCTTCCTTTCATGAACTTTTTTTTCCTAGGTATGAATGAAATTTCATGAATAATTTGCCTTTATAAATCCTGAACGAATGAAATTTCATGAATAATTTTCTTACAAAAATCTAAAAGGTACGACAAGGAGGAAATAATAAAAATGATAGGCATTATCAAAAAAGAGTTATACTAGGAAATCCTAACTATTCTTTGTAAATTATCCTATGAAGTGGCTATTCTCAAGGCTATAAAATTAGTTTACAGGAGAAAAGCTCCCAAATAAAGCTTATGTTGATTACCAAATGCAGCCATGGCTACTATTCATTGTAGTACATTTCTTTTCTGATTAAGAAAGAAGAAGATCCATCTCTATTTGTGGTTTTATGCTTCTTGAGAGAACAAACACTTTACCACACTAATACATTTGGGGTGAAATTGCGACGGTAGGCAAATGTCATGCGGTTTTGGCCTTTTTTTTTCAAATATAGCCCGACACCATCGCAATTGCGACGACAATACATTTGACACTGTCGCAATTGCGACGTTGTTGGGATATAAGCGCAAAATTAAAAAGGAACGTTGTCATTTGTGTTTTCAACAGCGCCGTAACCCTCCGCGAAATCACATCAGGATATAAGGGTAAAAAAAACAAGAATGTTGTCATTTGTGTTTTCAACAGCGCCGTAACCCTCCGCGAAATCACATCGGGATATAAGGGCAAAAAAAACAAGAACGTTGTCATTTGTGTTTTCAACAGCGCCGTAACCCTCCGCGAAATCACAGCTACAATTTCTGAGTACGTTGGGTTTATTTTTCTGTTGTCATTATTATGTAATCTGGTATTCAGCTGTTAGAGAGCTAAAATGCCCAGAAATGAGGACATATCTATGTTGAATTTATTGTTAGCGGCTTTGGTTATTTAGAAGTTTAATTTTATTTGTTCATCTTTCAAGCACAAACGTTTTGTGGACCGTAACGTCTTCATTGTTTCGGGTATGCAGTGAAACAACCCTAACTTGCAATTGTGATGTTGTCGGGATATAAGGGAAAAAAAAAAAAGGAACGTTGTCATTTGTGTTTTCAACAGCACCGTAACCCTCCGCGAAATCACATCGGGATATAAGGGCAAAAAAAACAAGAACGTTGTCATTTGTGTTTTCAACAGCGCCGAGAGAGATTCCCTCCGCGAAATCACAGCTACAATTTCTGAGTTTGTTGGGTTTATTTTTCTTTTGTCATTATTATGTAATCTGGTATTCAGCTGTTAGAGAGCTAAAATACCCAGAAATGAGGACATATCTGTGTTGAATTTATTGTTAGCGGCTTTGGTTATTTAGAAGTTTAATTTTATTTGTTCATCTTTCAAGCACAAACATTTTGTGGACTGTAATGTCTTCATTGTTTCGGGTATGCAATGAAACAGCCCTAACTTGCGACTACCTTCACGGTACTTGTGTACATTATCATGTTGTCTTTACAGTGACTGTCCTCATTCAAGTGGCAATTACACAAGGGACAGTCACTGTGAGATGTCCTCATTTGTGACAAGGACAGTCACACTTAGGACATCTCATAGTGATATTCCCTTGTGTAATTTCCACTTGAATGTATTGCTATTGAACCACATTAATGCTTTTCTTCTTCAACAAATGAGGACAGTCACTGTAAAGACAACATGATAATGTACACAATTACCAAAAAATGATCTTGTTAATTGATGTAACACTTTGTCTTGCTCACTCCCTATCCTTCACTAGGGTCTCTTTAGGCCAATGTTTTGACTTGATAGGGTACTTAACTATCACTACACTCTTTAGGTATCTCTACCCAAGATCCCACTCCTTCAACTAGTGCACACCAACAAGAAATACAACGAACTCTCCTCAATACCAATCTAGCTACTAGGACACTCCTAGTCTTGTCTTCACAAATTGAAACACATTCAACTAGAACTTTACTCCATGGAGAGGCTGGCCACTAGGACCTCTATTAGTTTCAATATTACTCCTTCACCTATACTTTTCATCAGTACTTCAATCCGGTTCATCAAACCATGCCAATTGCACCCAAAAATAGGCTGCTAGCAATTAGGCCTTTGTCAAGCCTTTTTGTTTATATTAAGCCACCTAAAGGGCTTAGGATTCAGATGCCCTTTATTGAGAACTCCAAGATATCTAAGGTCTTCTCCTCCTAGATTTTTTGTACACCAACTGCTACAGCCATGCCTGAAAACAAGTATTTTGACACAACTTGGACAGTCTGACTAAGAGTTTGTTTTCTTAGCAGCCAAAGAAACTCACCCAATCTTCTAATTTGACTTGGGGCTTCTTTAGATGTGTGTCTACCTCTCCATGAGATTTTAGTTGAAGCAACCAATGCATTCAACTTGTTGTAATCTTCTTGTAATGATTTGTCATCCCTAACTGTGCTCAACTGACTCACCTAGGACATCATTGCAAACATAGAAAATGAGCTTCCGAGGGCCCCTCCTTCCAAACATATAGTACATGGAGTCTCCTCACCCATTCCAAGAGCCCTTACAAAATTGACAATGGAATGATGAGCTAAGACTCCATTTGTTCAACCTGCCTGGTTCAAACCAATGATAGGGTACTTAACAAAAGAATTAACAAACTAGTTGGAAAGCTTCAAAACTCAAAAAAAACACAACACAAAATTAAAAAACAACTTGTACTAACTTTTCCAATAGACACTGTGAGCTATCTAATCCATTAATCAACTGAAAACAAAGAAACAAAAAAACTCAAGAATTCACTAAAACCGTGTTACTCTACAAATCTTCTTAATTCCAAATTTTTTTCCCCCAAACCTTTTGCACAGATCGATGGAGGCCTCTTATAGTTGATCTGATGCCTAATTCAATGGTTTCATATAGTTACATAACCATCTTACTCAAAAATGCTCCCTTGCACAAATGTTGTCAATGTTGTGAATGACAACATTGACAACTTGTTACAACCTTTGGGATTTTGGTTCAAAACTTATTGTTCAAACACCATAAGACCCTAACCATGACTTAGTTAGGCTATTTAGACCTCACATAGGCCACTTCTACACTTCTTTGCCCAATTTGACCCCTAAATGCTTCATTCCCACTTTTGCCACAATATTGGTAACTTGGGTACAAATTGGCACTTGCCTTCACAAAGGTCACACATGAGGACATCTCACAGTGATCGATTGTCCCTTGTGTAATTTCCACTTGAATGTATTGCTATTGAACCAAATTAATGCTTTTCTTCTTCAACAAATGAGGACAGTCACTCTAAAGACAACATGATAATGTACACTCACTGTAAGGACAGTCACAAATGAGGACATCTCACAGTGACTGTCCCTTGTGTAATTGCCGCTTGAATGTATTGCTATTGAACCACATTAATGCTTTTCTTCTTCAACAAATGAGGACAGTCACTCTAAAGACAACATGATAATGTACACTCACTGTAAGGATAGTCACAAATGAGGACATCTCACAGTGACTGTCCCTTGTGTAATTGCTGCTTGAATTACACAAGGGACAGTCATTGTGAGATGTCCTCATTTGTGACAAGGACAGTCACACATGAGGACATCTCACAGTGATTGTCCCTTGTGTAATTGCCACTTGAATGTATTGCTATTGAACCACATTAATGCTTTTCTTCTTCAACAAATGAGGACAGTCACTCTAAAGACAACATGATAATGTACACTCACTGTAAGGACAGTCACAAATGAGGACATCTCACAGTGACTGTCCCTTGTGTAATTTCCGCTTGAATTACATAAGGGACAGTCATTGTGAGATGTCCTCATTTGTGACAAGGATAGTCACACATGAGGACATCTCACAGTGATTGTCCCTTGTGTAATTGTCACTTGAATGTATTGCTATTGAACCACATTAATGCTTTTCTTCTTCAACAAATGAGGACAGTCACTCTAAAGACAACATGATAATGTACACTCATTGTAAGGACAGTCACAAATGAGGACATCTCACAGTGACTGTCCCTTGTGTAATTGCCGCTTGAATTACACAAGGGACAGTCATTGTGAGATGTCCTTATTTGTGACAAGGACAGTCACACATGAGGACATCTCACAGTGATTGTCTGTAATGTCCCCTTTTTGGCTAACTTGGAAAACAGGAACAATTACTCCACTTCTCAGACTTACTCTATCAGATACTTACAATTAAACTAAGTAATGGAGGTTACTTAAGATATCAACCGCTATTTCAGATTCAATCACAATATGTGTGCAAGATGATATTGATACCAATATGTTTAATAGCACTGTCGAATATAATGATATGAAATATGCTATGAATATGATGTTTGCTATCACTTATAGTGATAGTATAATGATGCTATGTCTGATATAAACAATATCGATATACAATCAATAAGTATTGCTTACAACAATGTATTTGCTGTGTCTGATATGATGATGTAATTATGCAAATGTGTAATATCGCTATGAGTGATATGTTGCTATTTCAGATTCTGAATTATATGCTTGCAACTTCAAATATTGATGCTGTTTCTGACTATCCTTTCTATCTGTGCAATCATGGTGTTGTCTCTGATCTGCAATGATAAACTTGAAACCAAACTGCCAAAGGCAGATGCTCTATTGAGTATATCCAAATATGGATAAGTAAATAAAGTTCTAATGATGCCTTGAGTGACTGACGAGAATGCATTCTTATATTGTCTTTAACAAATGAAGAGATGCTATGAATGAGACGTGTCTTGTTTCTTCCTCCATGTCCCTTTGTTAATCACACCTTTCCATAATCCGACAGTTCACATAATATTATTTCATTATTTTCTGATCATAGATAACTCCCAGATTGACTCAATATCAAATCTTTTTATGAAGGTAATCTTCCCTAATTGGTAGTGCAACCAGTAGTTAACATCCATTGTGTTTGTATTAGTTTGGTCTAACTATCATTAGTATTTAGTCAATCGATATTAACTCTTGCCTTATCCCATATTGTTATGATTATATCCAATCTTTCTACTCTGATATAAGTCGATATCATTTTCTGATAATTGTCCATTTATTGGTTGATTGCTGGTAATGGAGTTTGATCTTCAAATTGACTTCCATTCCTGTTAATACTTAAGGATACATTGTACTTATTATCCATGACTGATGCCTCATTCATCAATAGCTTGTGATATAATCACTGATGCTTTTGTGTTTCTACAAGATGTGGTTTATCTCAGACAATCGATAATCTTTCAATCCTTTAGTCGATATCCTCCTATGTGGTGTCTATTGATATAGATAGTAGAATTCAATCTAGTTTATGTTATTGTCATGATAACATAGGAAGTGATGGTGCATATTTGCTAGCGGGTCTTCATGTTTGATATTGCTTTATCGGATATGTCATTGTCTAAACTTGTGCAATTAATGATTATTTATAATATATGAATGGTTATCCTTCTTGCTTATCAATACATCTTCTGAAACACATAGCGACCTATCCCTTATTCATATCATGTTGATCTTGACTTCATAGTATTTGGTTCATTAATCATCCTCTCATGGTATCGATGTGTAATGACTAGTGATTGTTGTATCACTTCTTCATTCCTCATCGTGATAGATAATGCAGATGTTTAATGTAGATGTATATCGATTACAGATATTCGATATTGCTTTAAACGTTATTATTATTATTATTATTATTATTATTATTATTATTATTAATGTTATTGTTATTATTAAATATTATAATTAATGATGTTAGTAATATTAATAATATTATAATAAATATTATTATAGTGATAACATATTGTTTTATATTGAGAGGTTTATTAATATTATTTATATATTAAAATTATTATATCAATAATTGATTTAATATTATTACTTAATATATTATTATAATATAATATATATAATTTATTAATAATTATTTATTAATAATTTATATTATAATTATAATCATAATTATATTATTTATTAATATTTTAATATTATTTAATTAACATATTACTTATTATGCTAACTATATATTATTATTATCTTTTGATAATAATTATATATTATTGTTATATACCGTTAATAATAGATTATTATATATCATCTAATCATTTTATTATTATACTAAGTTCAATATGTCACGGCTCATGACATTGTCCCTTGTGTAATTGCCACTTGAATGTATTGCTATTGAACCACATTAATGCTTTTCTTCTTCAACAAATGAGGACAGTCACTCTAAAGACAACATGATAATGTACACTCATTGTAAGGACAGTCACAAATGAGGACATCTCACAGTGACTGTCCCTTGTGTAATTGCCACTTGAATTACACAAGGGACAGTCATTGTGAGATGTCCTCATTTGTGACAAGGATAGTCACACATGAGGACATCTCACAGTGATTGTCCCTTGTGTAATTGCCACTTGAATGTATTGCTATTGAACCACATTAATGCTTTTCTTCTTCAACAAATGAGGACATTCACTCTAAAGACACCATGATAATGTACACTCACTGTAAGGACAGTCACAAATGAGGACATCTCATAGTGACTATCCCTTGTGTAATTGCCACTTGAATGTATTGCTATTCAGCCACATTAATGCTTTTCTTCTTCAACAAATGAGGATAGTCACTCTAAGGACAACATGATAATGTACACTCACTGTAAGGGTACATTATCATGTTGTATTACAAATGGACCTTATGTTGGTCGGGATATAAGTGCAAAAAAAAAAAAGAACGTTGTCATTTGTGTTTTCAACAATGCCGAGAGAGATTCCCTCCATGAAATCAAGCGGGTTATCATTTGTGTTTTGAACAAAGCGGGTTGTCATTTGTGTTTTGAATAGCACCGAGAGAGATTCCCTCCGTGAAATCAAGCGGGTTGTCATTTGTGTTTTCAACAGCGCCGAGAGAGATTCCCTTTGCAAAATCACAGCTACAATTTCTGAGTACGTTGGGTTTATTTTTCTTTTGTCATTATTATTTAATCTGGTATTCAGCTGTTAGAGAGCTAAAATACCCAGAAATGAGGACATATCTGTGTTGAATTTATTGTTAGCGGCTTTGGTTATTTAGAATGCTTCCCCACAATACTTAATTACACAAGGGACAGTCACTATGAGATGTCCTCATTTGTGACAAGGACAGTCACACATGAGGACATCTCACAGTGACTGTCCCTTGTGTAATTGCCACTTGAATGTATTGCTATTCAACCACATTTATGGGCCCGTTTGGACCACGACACACAGTAGCATCTACAGAGAAGAATATCCCAGGTGTAACAAGTTGTAAGAATATACCAACAGTTCTAAGAAGTTCCCTAGCACGTAGTAGCATCTACAGAGAAGAATATACAACATGAGGGCAGCCACTGTAAAGACAACATGATAATGTACACTCATTGTATGTGTACATTATCATGTTGTCTTTATAGTGACTGACCTCATTCAAGTGGCAATTACACAAGGGACCGTCACTGTGAGATGTCCTCATTTGTGACAAGGACAGTCACACATGAGGATATCTCACAGTGGCTGTCCCTTGTGTAATTGCCACTTGAATGTATTGCTATTCAACCACATTTATGGGCCCGTTTGGACCACGGCACACAGTAGCATCTACAGAGAAGAATATCCCAGGTGTAACAAGTTGTAAGAATATACCAATAGTTCTAAGAAGTTCCCTAGCACATAGTAGCATCTTCTAATTGTCTATACCACTTCACAAGGTATTGTTTGCACACATTGTTTTTGGTTCTTTTGATGACCCTTGTTTTGAAATTGCTATTAGGCCTTGTAGCTTATATGTTTTGATTGCTGGAGAGCTTCTAAAGCTAAGCAAGAAGACCATTGCACGAGTTATAGCCGCGCGCTCAGGTTTGAAAATTGTATATTTTTTAATCTAATGTATATTTTAACTAGACTTTTAGCTTATTTTTGCTGTATATTTTAATCTAAAGGGAATCATGGATGTGAACTTGAAAGAATTTTGTACTTAGTTCTTATGGAGAGAATAGTAGTAGTTTACGGTCTAATATCAAATAGAGTTTTCCAATTACAGAAAGTTAATGAATTCTAATAGCTTATATGTTTTGATTGCTGGAGAGCTTCTAGAGCTAAGCAAGAAGACCATTGCACGAGTTATAGCCGCACGCTCAGGTTTGAAAATTGTATATATTTTAATCTAATGTATATTTTAATCCTTTTTCCATGTCATGTAATATGTCTTGCCTTGTAGCTTATATGTTTTGAAATTGCTGTTAGGCCTTGTAGCTTATATGTTTTGATTGCTAGAGAGCTTCTAGAGCTAAGCAAGAAGACCATTGCACTAGTCGTAGCCGCGCGCTCAGGCATGAAAATTGTATATTTTTTAATCTAATGTATATTTTAACTAGACTTTTAAAATATTAAAGGATTTAATTAGGTCTAAGAAGATTTGTGTACTTTTGACAATTTTGCTTAGTCACTGAAAGTTGTAGACCAAAGTTTTCATAGCCCAATTTTTGCTTCCTGCGAAGAACGATCATGTCAGATAATATAAGTGAAGAACAAAATAGGGAGACAATCGCTAGATTGTGGTCTAACTTGAAAAGAAAAGGTGATGGAAAATTTTATTGTCCCTGCAAATTTTGTAAGGGCTTAAACCGTAGAAGACTGCTAATCAAAACAGTTAAGAGACATTGTAGGGAGAATGGTCACATTGAAGGGGGGCATGACTATCATCCACTGGTAAGTTGTTCATTATATCATTTTAACAATTTATATACATATGAAATCACTTGATGATGAGTTGAAGATCATGGTTTATTTATGTTAATCAATTTTATATAGGTTGATCTCCCCAGGGAAGTACATGATATGGAGGAACATGGGGGTGCGAATATCCAAGGTGAAGATAATGATCCCATGGAAGATGACGATCATGCGCCAGAAAACACAATTGAAGATGATGGTATAAATACATTGATCCATGACACATTTAGTCCAAGCGGATCTGATCATGATGATGATGATAGCCTCGATGTACCTCTACTTGAGAAGGCATACGAGCCCCTATACAAAGACTCCCAAACAACTCTTCTCTCTGCTGTATTGTTGTTGTTGAACTTGAAGGTTATGAATGGTTTATCCAACATAACAATGTCACGTATGTTAAGGTATGTCATATATGTCTTTATAGTTAACAAAGGGTGAATAATGTACCACTAATATTGTTTTTACAAGAATTAGATTGTGTAATTTTTTTAATTAAAGTCATTGACTCATATTTCATAAATAATAGTTCTCATGAATCCATCTCTTATAAGATTGAATAGTCTATTTAGGAAGTATTTCTGATAGTATGTCAAATTATGATATTACTATTACCATTAGATTGCATGGCTTTGAAGTCAACCTCATTGACCCATATTCTTCTCTGTAGATGCTACTATGTGTTAGGGAACTTCTTAGAACTGTTGGTATATTCTTACAACTTGTTACACCTGGGATATTCTTCTCTGTAGATGCTACTATGTGCCGCAGTCCAAACGGGCCCATAAATGTGGTTGAATAGCAATACATTCAAGTGGCAATTACACAAGGGACAGTCACTGTGAGATGTCCTCATGTGTGACTGTCCTTGTCACAAATGAGGACATCTCACAGTGACTGTCCCTTGTGTAATTTCCACTTGAATGAGGACAGTCACTGTAAAGACAACATGATAATGTACACATACAATGAGTGTACATTATCATGTTGTCTTTACAGTGGCTGCCCTCATGTTGTATATTCTTCTTTGTAGATGCTACTATGTGCTAGGGAACTTCTTAGAACTGTTGGTATATTCTTACAACTTGTTACACCTGGGATATTCTTCTCTGTAGATGCTACTGTGTGCTGTGGTCCAAACGGGCCCATAAATGTGGTTGAATAGCAATACATTCAAGTGGCAATTACACAAGGGACAGTCACTGTGAGATGTCCTCATGTGTGACTGTCCTTGTCACAAATGAGGACATCTCACAGTGACTGTCCCTTGTGTAATTGCCACTTGAATGAGGACAGTCACTGTAAAGACAACATGATAATGTACACAAGTACCGTGATGGTAGTTGCAAGTTAGGGTTGTTTCATTGCATACCCGAAACAATGAAGATGTTACGGTCCACAAAACATTTGTGCTTGAAAGATGAACAAATAAAATTAAACTTCTAAATAACCAAAGCCGCTAACAATAAATTCAACACAGATATGTCCTCATTTCTGGGTATTTTAGCTCTGTAATAGCTGAATACCAGATTACATAATAATGACAAAAGAAAAATAAACCCAACGTACTCAGAAATTGTAGCTGTGATTTCGCGGAGGGAATCTCTATCGGCACTGTTAAAATACAAATGACAACGTTTCTCTACATTATCATGTTGCCTTTACAGTGACTGTCCCTTGTGTAATTGCCACTTGAAGGAGGACAGTCACTGTAAAGACAACATGATAATGTACACTTACAGCCCGTGTACATTATCATGTTGTCTTTAGAGTGACTATCCTCATTTGTTGAAGAAGAAAAGCATTAATGTGGCTGAATAGCAATACATTCAAGTGGCAATTACACAAGGGACAGTCACTGTGAGATGTTCTCATTTGTGACTATCCTTACAGTGAGTGTACATTATCATGTTGTCTTTATAGTGACTGTCCTCATTTGTTGAAGGAAAAAAGCATTAATGTGGTTCATTAGCAATGTATTCCCAGCATCTGTACCTGCATCTCTCTTATATACTACAAGTTTCTTGCCATCAGAAATTGCAGTTCCCTCACGTGACATTGATGGTGAAGTATTCTTTTCAAAACCATCATCTGTGGTTACCAATGCTCCTATTTTAGGCAATAAGTTTGTTGCATTCCATGAGCCATTGGTCAAGTTTCTTCTACAAGCTTCTGATGCCTCAAAATCTAACCAGCACCTACGCATGCCTCGTTGTGGTTGATTATCATTCTGTACATGAATTATAATGAGTAATCAGTTTTGGGCCTTGGAATCTTGTATGTAACATGCACAGGCATTTCATGGCTAAATGAATCTATTTTAAAAGCATCAACTTTTCTTACATGATGCTGGATACATAAGTAGAACAAGCGTATATCAAATTGGAAGCAATCAGAACTCCACAATGACATATTATTTAGAGTACTCTTCAGTTTAAGTAATAATGCATATATTGACACTGTAAAGACAACATGATAATGTACACTCACTGTAAAGACAACATGATAATGTACACTCACTGTAAGGACAGTTACAAATGAGGACATCTCACAGTGACTGTCCCTAGTGTAATTGCCACTTAAATGTATTGCTATTCAGCCACATTAATGCTTTTCTTCTTCAACAAATGAGGATAGTCACTGTAAAGACAACATGATAATGTACACTCATTGTGAGTGTACATTATCATGTTGTCTTTAGAGTGACTATCCTTATTTGTTGAAGAATAAAAGCATTAATGTGGCTGAATAGCAATACATTCAAGTGGCAATTACGCAAGGGACAGTCACTGTGAGATGTCCTCATTTGTGACTATCCTTACAGTGAGTGTACATTATCATGTTGTCTTTACAGTGGCTGTCCTCATTTGTTGAAAGAAAAAAGCATTAATGTGGTTCATTAGCAATGTATTAAATAATTTTTATTTTTTTTATCCACCCACGGGCGTTGCAATTGCGACGGGAACCCATCGTAATGCGATGCAGGCACCCGTCGCAATTGCTTGGGAGGCCCGTCACAATTGCGATGGCCCTCCAAAGCCATGCGACGGGGGGGCGACGCCCATGCCGCTAACAAATCTTAGCCACATTGCGACGGGAGGGCGCCGCAATTGCGACGGCTACCCATAGACGTCACAATTTGTGACTAAAAAATAGCGACATCTATGGGTGTTGCTATTGCGACACATAGGCGTCGCAATTGCGACACATAGCCATCGCAAAATGCCCCCAAATGTATTAGTGCCAAACCACTTTTAACCTACAAGTACATGCATATAGAATGAATAGAATTTGTTCACTAGTGTTTCCAACCTACTCTAAGTCAGTATCATTGGGATAGCTACACATAAGTGGGAAATGATGCGTAAATATATTAAATAAAATCATTTGTCTATGCCATGTTAGTGAACTAGATTGAAGATTTGTAGTAGAAAAAGAGGAGACAATGGATACATCAAAAAGCATTCATTGGATATGGTAAAACTCACAACCAAAACAAATAAATATAAATAATTATGCTATGCTACCAAGAAGGTAAATAATTTGCAGCCAACGGAATACTTATTGGTAAAATAAAAGACAAATTGACTATATACCAAGGATATTAACCTTCCAAGCAAAGAAGGAAAAATGAAAATTAGATTGAAGACGTTATGATCTAAAAAGATAACTCCATACCTCAAACCCATGGAAAGAAGAAATTTAAGAAGAAACAAGTTTTTGGAATCAAAAAAATCCACTTGATAAATCAACCCTCTAGTGTATTTCAAGAGATCAATACTATCCCTAATTCATTTTTTGACCCAATGCAAGAAACATGTCCAAGAGTGTTTTTTATTTTTCCAAACTAGGGAAAGAGAGCATTTAAAAAAAAAATTGTACGTAACAACACCCGTCCATGCTGGAAATGTAGCGTGAAGTGGGTAGTGTATTGATGAAATCTTTCCTTAACTCATGAGGTGAAGGGAGAAATTCCTTGCTTCCCTCTGAAGATTTACTTCCCATCTTCCTCTGCATCTTCCTCCCACCCTTCTTTAACTCTTAGTGTGAATGAAAATGCATGCACTTTTTATCATAAGTTTTAACTTAAGATAACAATAATAATTTTTGTTTTCATTTATAATAGTTAAAATAATCGCTTAAATATTTAATACAAAATTTTAATTTTGTCTTAAAATACTCCTCCATGTAGTAGTGATTAGACAAAATGATAAAATTTGTTTGGTTATCTACCTTGGAGCATTTCATGAAGATGAAATTTGTGTGGTTATATACCTTGAAGAATGTGATGAAGAAATGAGTTTTCTATCTAGGGAGAAAGAACTTATAATACTTCATCAAGAAAGGAAGCCATATGTAGAATAATGCTTCCAAATGCTAAATCTAATAGAATAGATGATGTAAAAATTTATTACAAACCCTTAAACCATTGCGAATTAGATAAACACATAAAATTAAATTTAAATAGATAAATTCACAACACTAAATATACACGAGAAAACCTTTTGGGAAAAAAACCACACTCCAAAAGCTAGACTCATTGTATTATCAACAACAAGAATTTTTTTTTTTAATATGGTAAAAATAGGTTTTGAATGGGCACTGGAACCATATACATTCAGTTTTTGAAGGTTACTGTAACCACTAGAAAATAGGAAGAATTAGCTTAGATCTAAGTGAAATAGCTGGGGAAAAAAGAAAAACCTTACAGTGGCCCCCCAACACATAATGCCAGTAGAACTACCAACAACACAATTCCAGCAAAACAACAGTAGCCAAATGAAAGATACATAGAAAGACTCAAACTACTGAAGCCAAACGTGTAAAGCCAATGCTTTACAACAACATCCGGTATCTAGGGTAAACATGCACCCTAAACAAACCTAGGATTTTCCTTTGCCTCCCTTCTTTTGGGAGCGGAGAGTCATATGAAAATGTAGAGGGGACTTTTTATTATGTTTACCTGTAATAGTAGTCCATCCCTCCTCTACCAAGGAAGCTGTCTCCTACCAGTCAGAGGCTAGAGAGGAGCCAACCACAAAAGAACCAGCATGAGAAGTCTAGATAGAACCTACAGTGGCCACATAGCGAGTGCTAGACTTCCAGCACTAGAAGGAGCTTTCAAAATAGAACTAGTTGGAAGGAGGCTAGTAGACCTAGCAACCTCAG
Source organism: Chamaecyparis obtusa (assembly GCA_027943335.1). Taxonomy (NCBI): domain Eukaryota; kingdom Viridiplantae; phylum Streptophyta; class Pinopsida; order Cupressales; family Cupressaceae; genus Chamaecyparis; species Chamaecyparis obtusa. The sequence continues at coordinate 2,896 of BSBK01010208.1, read as the reverse complement.
CAAACAATCGAACACCTGTGCTACTAGTAGAAGGAATAGTACACCCAGTAGAACTAGATGTAACTAGGGGAACACCAGCATCAGAAGTATTACTTCTAGTGAGAGCAAAACCACCAGTGAAACTAGCAGACATAGATTCCCCAAAAAGAATAGAACCAGCTAGAGAAACCCCAACTTCAAAAGAATTACTGGTAGACAAACCAATAGTTCCCGCATAAGAGACACCAGCAAACAACATAGGAGAAGGAACAAGAACAACCATAGGACTAGAAACAGGGCCTGCAACCTGCTCAACCACATGCGCGAAGCTTCAAACCTTCCCCACCATGTAGTACTGAGAAGAGGCCCCCTTCCACCATGAAGCAGAGTTATTATGTCTCCGAAGATCACATTGAGAGGCAACATGACTAGTCTTAAAGCATCTTCTACATCTAAAGGAGAGGCCTTCATAGTCCAATTATTGAATCCAACTTTTACCCTTGGGAGAAATTTTTTTTTATCTCTGAAGGCAGGCCTTTAGAGGTTTCAATATCCACTAGGATACAAGCATAAGTAGACTGGAATAAATCTAAAGATTTCTCATCCACCATTAACATTTCCCCTAAAGCATCCCCCATAGTCTCTAGAACGAAGTCAATCCAAAGATGGAGGGGAAGATTAGGAAGCCTAACCTAGATAGGTTGCAAATCAAATGATTTGAAAGATGAAGAAAAATCATAATGCCATGGCTTCAGCAATAGCATGAAATGATCCTCCTAGCTAAAGAAGTTTTCACAAAAAATAATGTTTCTATCCTCAGCATTATCAAATTTAGCCACAAAAAAGCCTTTAGCCATAGGGAAGATATGGATTGTACTAGAGATTAGAGGTTCCCAATGACTGGAAATCCTGGAATGAAGATCAGGCAAAGAGGGCTAGAAACCCTGGAATCTACAAATCAACTTGTGCTCAGAAAAAATAGAGGCTGTCGTGTCAATCTCAGAGAGAGTATCCTCATCCAACTCAACAGAAATATGGGGGCTGATTGGAAAGGCACTATGAGGAGTAGCCTTCTGAGCAGTAGCAGCCCCTTGAGCATTTACTGTCACACAAGTCCTAGCCGGAGCAACTAGCGTCGCCCTAGCAACACCAGCCAACTGTGAACCCCAACAAAAGAACCAGCAACCGGTGATCCCCCAATGACCAGCATCACCTCAGTATCTAGTGAAACCCTAGAGCCACCAGCAACCTTCGAGGTTTGCAACTTCCCAGGGACACCTCCAACAGGAGAAGGAACCCTAGTTGAGACAAATAGTGACCCACCAACAAAAAGCGAAGCACCAAGAACCAGCAAACCCCCAGCAGAAGCACCAGTGACCTTCAGACCTCCAGCACCCGGTGAACCTCCAGTGACCAACATCGCCCTAGCACCAGCGACCTTCGAGCCCCCAGTAGAAGCACCAGTGACCTTCGAGCCCCCAGTAGAAGCACCAGTGACCATCAAGCCCTTGGCAGAAGCACCAGTTATAATACAACAAGAATAGTTATAATACAATGCCTAAGGCCAATTCTCTTCAAAAGTAAATACAACAATAGATAATTATAGAGAAAGTCTAGCACATAAAATCTTCTTAGAAGATATGCAGCCTATCATACAAAAATATTGAGAAACCACATATTTCTAGAACTCAACAAAAGCAAAAAGTGCTCATGGTTTTCCAAACCATCTCCAACACCAAAGATATACATCGCGTCAACTTTGTAATTCTATGACATGTTGCACATAGAAACTTCCAATGCAACAAAGCATAACTCATCCATAATGGTTACCTAAAAATTCTATATGCAACACCTACCTCATACAACTTGTCAAAACTAACTCCACCATAAATATCAACTTCAAAAAATAACTCTCCATGACTCTTCGACTGAATTAGTAATAGTCATAGTGTTAACGAAAAATTTTCATAGTTCCAACATAGCGAAAACCTATGATGCTAGCTTTTTATTTTTGGGACTTCCAAAGTGGTTGTAAAATAAAATAAGCAAGTGTCATGTATTGACGAGTACTTGCCATCATAGTATTGTAAATATTGAACTAAATTATTATAGTATTTTATATATTGAAATAAAATTATTTGTTATGACCTTGGAGATAGATTAAAGTAATTATAATTATAATAATAAATTTAATTTTGAATTATTATTTTTAGATTATATTATTTATTATAATATCATATTAAAACTATAGTCAAAATACATATAAAAGTATTAGAGTCAAAATATATACTTTTGAAAAATTTCATCAAAATATATTGTTCATTATAATTATTAAAAAGAATAATTCTATTCTTGATAATGCATAAATAAATTTAACTTCATTATTAATTAATTATATTCATATTCATTATTAACTAATAATATTTTCCTACGACGTATCATTATCATACTCATCATGTAGTACTAAAATATTGGGTGTTTTCCAAAGCAATAATCCCTATAGCGTAGCAGATTCTTCATATACTCATGTAGGTGTACTTGTCTATTCCAAGAAATCATAACTACCATCTTCAAATAGTGTAGGAAATTCCCTATCATGTAAACCTAATGTTATATACTCATTGATTGGATATATATGGATTTCATGCCAATCAATCAATTTGGTGGGATTTACATTTGGATTATTAACGCATGCTTTGATAAATTTTATATCTCTCTAGACATTAGGTGGTTTGGAAACCATTGAGGTTGTGTAATCTATAATATGAGCATTATCAATTTCTACAATAGGACCAAAAAACACGATTTGATTTGAGTCTGAATTAAATTCCATGTGTACTACCTTTATTTTGTCAAACATATTGTGATTGCAATATATTTCCAAATCATGCAACACATTACAATCAGTTGTAAAACT